>WNNJ02002393.1:0-139452 GCA_012934845.2 Pomphorhynchus laevis
AGATTCGGACACGGTGCTAGTTCAATCGGATATCGACAGCATTTCCAACTGGGCTTATATGAATGGTCTGTCACTGAATATATCAAAGTGTGCATGTATGCGTTTACAATCACGCAGTCATAGTGTGTATCCAACTTATCATCTTGAGGATCAGAACATTAAAGTAGTAACTCGTCTTAGCGACCTTGGAATAGTAGTTGCGAATGATTTTTCGACTAGTTGGAATACTGAGTTGGCTTGCTCGAAAGCAAATCGAATGGTTGGGATGATTCGTAGAACTTTTAGTGTGTTGAGTCCAGTTTCATTTAGAGCACTCGCCAACGCATTTGTGATCAGTCATCTTACCTATGCATCACAATGTTCGTTCCCAAGAACAGTATACGAGAAAAGTAGAATTGAAAATGTGCTGCGCCGGGCAACAAAGCTCGTAAATTCAGTTAAAGCCTTACCTTATAATGAAAGGCTAAAAAAACTTGGTATGGTTTCTATAAGCGACCTTCGGTTTCGGCGAGATATGTGTTCAACATGGGAAGCTTTACACAAGGGAAATCACGTCTTAAGAGAATTGATGACTGTTCGGAAAAGTCGGGCTTTGCGTGGACACAATTTTACTTTAGCCCATCGCCGAGTTATACGCTCTAAAACTGTACAATTTGGACACCGAATCGTAGGTAAGTGGAACCGATTAAGTGAAGAAATTGTCAACTCAAGATCGGTTTCAGCATTCAAACATAAACTTTTGTGACTTTTGTTTGTGAGTCTTTTTTTCTTTACTTTTCCTTTTCTTTTTTTAACAGTGCAACTGTGAGCTTTGCTCGTCTGTTTGTCGAAATAATTTTTTTTTTAATTTATTTTCTTTATTAGTAAAACATAAAATTAAAGGTAACCCTCTATTATTATTTTTGTAAAAAATAATAATTTTTTTTTTTTTTTTTAAGAGAATAATTTTTTTATAAGAACTCCAAAATGTACAAACAAACACAAAAAAAAACGTGATGCGTCAAATAATTTAAAAGAATATTGTACGTTTTTTCATTTAGCGCGCAGGGCGATTGCGAGCAGAACGGGCACCCCGAACGCATAAAGAAATTGAGCGAGCCAGTTGTATGCCAATCGTTGACCGAAGACGTGTCAATTCCTCTGCATATGTGTGTCTTTTTCTAATTGCCAATTTACGAGCAATGCGCTGAATTATCGTGACCGACGATTTACTTTCACCACCAAAACAAGAAAACACCAATGGCGCAAAGTTTGCCCTCTCTATTAGTATGACTCTCTCTTGATACTTTGCGATTTTTCGCTTTTCGTGGAATTCAAAGGCGGACGTTGTTGACTTCGAGAGGTTGGACGGCGCGAATGCGTTGAATACGCATGTGTCGAATAAAGTTCGCTCAGAACGACCTCCGTAAAATCCATAGCAAGCAATGTCTAAACGTGCTTCATGATCTCTAGAAGTGCTTGTGCGCTCGAACACGATACTATGATGTACTGATTTCAAAGCTGGTTCTGTCTGGACATTATCGCAAATTTCGGTCATGGTATTGGATAATATATCACGAATCAAATCGTGTCTAATCGAAGGATGACCTCCAGTTGGACAAGTTAGTGAGTGTGCCAGTGATGTTCGTTCACCGCATGGGCAATGTAAGGGAACATCGCAAGACAGTCTATTGTACCGAGCTCCAATTGCATCCCGAAATTCCATATTATTAAGACGAGTACAACGGTCATTTGTAGGATACGTGGATAGCCATGAGGAAGCACCCTTGACTTGTAGGTGCTCCAATATGCATATAGTAGTTTTATCTAAATCAGATAGCTTATCCATAAGTAGCGATTTGTGCATCTCGTTTTTTGATGTGCGTATCTGGGAAATATACTTATCTTGCTCCGCCTTTAACTCAACCCCATACAAGCCGCCTAAATAAGGAAGACATAGCTTCTCAGAGTTTTCGAACTCTACTTGTGCTGTGACTCGTGGGTCAACTATGCCTAGACCACCATGTCTTAATGGGAGCGAAAATAATGGCCACATGGAATTGTCGTTCGTTGAGTTCAAATTAAAAAGTTCGTCAAAGCGACGCCGAATAGTATCATTTAATTCATCGAACCAGCCATTTAAGCAATTCGTCGTTCGTTGCATGTGTATATATTTATGCTGCAAAGCTCTGGTCATACTAGCATAGCTTACCTGTAAATCAATAACACCGACGTCAGCTAAACGATCAACAAGTAAGCAGTATTTAGAAATTTTGGAGCTTATCGTTTTGTGAATATAATTATCATCCCCGATCGGAGCACCCAATACTATGGTTCCATCGACGGCGATTTTTATTCCTGTGTCTTTAAACAGTTTGTACATATCAGTGGCTTTATCAGGTGTAGTTAGCAGCACACACTTTTCTTTATTTATATTGAATCCAAAAGCAGGTCCGTGTTCGCATAGAAATTTGAATGAGTTGTAGATTTGATTAGTTTCACCGACTAAATTACCATCATCCGCGTACCAGAATTGATTGATACGAGGGAATTTGTCTTCGATGACCTTCAATAGCGGTATGGTCGCTACTGCGTAAGCAGACATTGATAGTACATCGCCCTGTGTGAAGCCTTCGTAAGATGTTATAAATTCATTTCCAATCGATAATTGGGATGGACTATCATAGAGGTTGTGCAATACTGTAGACATCGATGGACATATGCGAGAAATGTTAATAAGAGCTGCTGATCTGTTAATTCTATTAAATGCATTATCTGCGTCGATCGTCAAAAGAACTGCGTCAGGATTTCTGAACAAGCAATCACGAACTGCGTGGGTGACACACTCAACTCCGGCTCGCTGACCAGCACACATTTGTAATCGTCCACAAACTTGTTGTATGTCGTCTGAAAGGAGAGAGAGAATAGCCTTTGACATTATTCTTCTACTAACGTCTCCAATGCCTATAGGCCTTATACCTGATTCTTTCGTTAAGGCAATTAATCTATTAGTAGTCAGTACTTTTGTAACATCATTAGGCAAGTGTTCAGTTGCTAGAGACCGTGCAAATATTGAGAGAGCTTCAGCCAATTGTATTGATTCGTTACCAAATTTTGTTAGCATATTCATCCAAGCTAACGCATCTAAGCCAGAAGGACCTGCACCACCTTTCACCCGTTTGGCCATGTGTATAATTAATTCACTGTTAATAGAATCGAATATCACTGAATGGAAACTTGGAGCAGTAATTTGGACCTTCCAGTTAATAGCATCTGGATTCAATGGAGCCTGCGCAGGGTGTTTGTCAAGTAATAATTCTCGTACGGATCTAGAACCAACCAAATCATCAGGTAGCAAGGGAACTCCAACTTTAGACTCAGGATCTAAAAGATGTATTGCTGTGCTCAATCTAGAGCTCTCTACTAGTGAGATGAAGCTTTTGCGCCAGTCGTTTGTTTTTGGTGATTTCACTTTCAATGTTTTCATACTTTGCAGCGCCAAGGCTTCCGCATATAATTTACCAAATTCATTCTTGAACCACAGATCTAGTCGTCGTGATAAAGTTGCTTTTAATGATTTAATAGTATTACGTACGTTCCTTTGTAGAATTAGATGACTAAAGATTATGTACTTATGAAAATCTTCCGAATTAGTTAACGAATCCCTGTATATACGTGCAAGCTCTGATATAAATTTTTTGGATTCTATACATTTCGGAAGTCTGAATAAGTTAGGTTGCCAATGTACAACTCTCGTAAAGATGTCGATCACGGATAAATTTTCAGAGTCTCCTGATGTATCGTATGTGCAATCGATAATTAGTGGATGAGCAACATGACAACCTCTATAATATGACATTGATAGGTTTGAATTAGTTTGTTTCATGGTTGACATAGACACATTAGTTATATCAGTTGGACTGGAATCAACATGATGATTTGTACAATTTACTGCGGAACAGTTTAAGCAAAATATTTTCTTCTTAGCACACTGACAGCCTTTGCATTTCGCGTTTGGGCCATTGCATGAACAGCATTTCAGCTCAGTCGCAGGTTTGCCCTTTGGCATTAATTGAGGATTGTTATTTGCTTTGTATTTAGATTTTTTTTTTTTTTTTTTTAAGAGAAAGAAAATTTATTATTACAAAATCGAAGAATTTTAATGTCGTGCTTCCGTAAACGGTGTTGCCGGAAATGAACGGCTAGATCTAGGAGCCCGAAGCGAGGCCGAGCATGAACGCATGATTGAGAAGGCAATACGTCTCTTCAAGCGAATGAGATTATCCGCGTAATACTGTGGATGTGCCTCGGATTTCTTGCGAGTGATTGACCGCAACAGTGATACTGTGCTTGCACCCATGCCCGCTGATGTGGAAAAAACAAGGGGCATAAAACTACCATGCTCTACCAGTTCGATTCGCTCCCCGTATTTTGAAATCTTGCGTTTTTCGTTGAACTCGAAGGCGGAACGTGCACTACGATTTGCGTAAGATTGAGCAAGTGTTGAAAAAATCGTGACGTCACAGAACGTCCGCTCATATCGTTCCGCATGCAATCCAGAACATACAATATCTAGTCTTGCTTGTACATCTCTTGTGGTGCAAGAAGATTGAAAGGACATAGACTCGGGGATTTGAGAAAGACGAGGTTCGATTCCCACACCGTGACATACTTCTGTTAATTCTTGGGCAATTATGTCCCTGATTGCGTTATGTCTGATTGTCGGTAAGCCTCCTCTGGCGCAAGAGAGTGCATGACCAACACCCATTAACTCTCCACAGACGCACTGTCGTTCTTCGGTCAGGGTTGACCATCCATATCGGCAGCGTAGAGCATCGATGAATTCCAAAGGACTGAGGTGAAACCTCTCTGTCTTAAGTGGCAGTGAGCTGATCCAGGAGGACGCTCCGTTAGTTGCAGCATGTGATATGGAATTGGCAATTCCGGGCTCCAGGGACTTAGTAATCGCTGTAAGCCTCTCATTAAATATTGTTTTTCTTTTATTAGATAAACCTGCTGAGATCGAATTTTGCAGTTCATAAAGTTGCTCAGCGCTGTCAGCGCAATCAAACGCTCTACACATTTCTAAAGATCCCTGGAACTCAACTTGATTGTTAAAGCAGGGATCAAAGATACCAAGGCCTCCTAGCTTTAGCGGCGAAGAAATAATTGTGATCCATTTCGCGTCGAGCGGAAATTTAGTAAGGACAGGTACGAGTGACTGAAAGATCGCATTGTGCAGATCCAACAAGCTTTCTGGTCTGCACTCAATCAGCCGGAGGTAATGTGTCCATCTGAACTGCACTGAATGAACCAAACCAGTGAATGCAACGTGTGGATCAATTAGGGCTACCTCCTTTAGTCGATCGACGACAGAAATCCATGCGTTACATCTTTCGGTGGTGTGCTCAGAAACGAATATTTCAGTGCCAATGGGCACTCCAAGTGTTATCAACCCGGTAGTGTAATTCGATACTCCAGCCAGGGATGAGGGTATATCGATCCGTTTGTGAGATAGCATCTTTGTTTTGGAGGCATTCACATGGTATCCATAAAGGGGACCCTTGTTTGTGAGAATATCCCAGACCTTTTGGATGTCTTCACTGCTGCCGACAAAGTTTGAGTCATCGGCGTACCACCTTTGAACAATTCGAGGAACATTTCGCTGGATGTAATCGATGAGTGGTAGAGTGGACATAGCATACGCAGGCATTGCCAAGGGATCTCCCTGAGTAAATCCCTCCATCGAGACTATTGTATCTCCACCTAAATAGAGCATTGCTGGTGATTTATAAACATTCTGCAGGGCTACCGTAAGCGCTGGACTAGTATAATTGATGTTATGGAGTGCGGTAGCTCGATTGATGGTGTTAAATGCGTTAGAAGCGTCGACAGCAAGCAGGCATTGATCACTGTTCATAAAATAGGCGTCTCGTAATGATCGCACAGCATATTCAATTCCAGATTTCTGAGATGCAGCTAATTGGCGAACACCTGCAGCCTCCATCAGATCCATTTTGATTATACTCAATAACGTGCGACAGATGATTCGTCTCGAGACTTCACAAATTCCTATCGGTCTAATTCCACCTGCTTTTTTCCGAATTGCGACGAGTCTACACCCAGTAAACGCGTCTAGTGAGCCCATAGGTAAATTTTTACTCGCAATACTGATGGCTAGGTCAGCGAGGGAACGTGCCAAATTGCGAGAGTCTGCTCCAAAACATGTAAGGAATCTTCGCCAGGATTGTGCATCGACCCCCGAAGGTCCTGCACTTCCATGAGTTCGTCGACAGGCATTGATAATGTGATCTTCGCTGATCTCTAAAAAGCGAACCGGGTGGTGATTACGTGTTGTGATTGGAACTGTTACTAGAGCTTCTTCATTAATTGGATCGGCCTTTGGGTGTAATTCCTGTAATAATTGCTTTACCGATTTACCATCTACGATGTCGCTATGAGACAGCAGACCGGCCATCAGTTCCCCTGACAATGTAGCAGATCCTGCCGCGAGTTTACCTGCAGTCATCAAATTTATGTAGCTTCTTTTCCAATCTACAGCATTCAGTGGTGGACTATTTGAGATTACGTTTTGTTGCAAATACATTGCCTCTTCAAATAATTCATCCACTTTGGATTCCAACCAAAGTTTCAGTCGACGTTCAATCGTTTTCCGAATCGCTGAGATCTTTCTTGTTCGTATTTTTTGAAGGATTAGTTGTGAGAATACAGTAGCGTCTTTTAGGGCATCCAAATGCTCCGAATTTGCTGCTTTCGAGTAAAAACCTGCCAAGATCCTTACGAACTGATTACTAGCGTTACACAGGGGCAGACAGAAGTGGTTGGGTCTCCATTGACAAACCACTTCATATATTGTCGAGCGAGTCGGTAAGGTGTTCGATTTTTTTTGCGTGCTAAGAAACTTGTCCTCATGTTTTTCGGCATTAACTTCGGTGTTCGGTACTTGAGACTGGCTACGTGATACTTGGGAACGATTACCACAGTCGTTGGCTCTGCAGTTGGTGCATGTAGTACGATTCTTCGCACATCGACAGCCCTTGCATTTTGCGGCAGGTCCATTGCACGTGCAACAAAGAATTTGCGTCGAAGGTTTCCCTCGAGGCATTGTAATTGTAATTAGTGTATGCAGTTAAATAATAATAATAATAATGATTGTCTGAAACGCAGTCGATTGTCTGAAACGCAGTCGATTGTTGTATGTTATTTATCTCAAATGTTTTTTAACCAAACTTTTTTATTATTATTTAAATATTTACTATTCCAATGTTATTATATTTTCTTGATTTTGTATCACCATAGTTCACGTGGAACAAAAATTTTCACTCTTGGTGAACGAAAGCAACGTGAAACCATTTTTGCTGTACAAATGCTCAAATTATTTCGCAACTCAGAAATCACATCAGCGTAGGATTCGCCACTATTGACAGATAGTTTGTGTGCTAGTGTTCGTAGCAAACCAGAAGCAGATGGTCCAATTGCACCATTGGTCGCCATTATAAAGGGACAGAAAATACTACGCTCAATGTCAATTATTCTTTCCTCGTATTTTGAACGTTTTCTCTTCTCATGGTAATGAAATACCGACTCTATTGATTTCGATTGAGAGGATGAAGCATGATTATTAAATAAACTGACGTCAACAAACGTCCGCTCCATCCTTTCTCCGAACAAGCCACTGCATACTATATCTGCACGCGCTGCACCATCACGTGTTGTCACTGCTGATGTAAATATATGATTTGTAGGAACGGGGTTCAACTGTGGTTCTACTCCAACACTTTTGCACACCTGCGTGAGTTTTGCAGTCAAAATGTCACGAATCTCGTTATGTCGTATGATCGGAATAGCGCCTCTTCTACACGATAACGCATGTGTTGTCGTTAAGTCTTCCTCACACGCACACTTCATGGGAAGGTTGTCTGGAGTCCAGTTATACCGAGCAGCTAAAGCATCGTGGAATTCATCATTAGATAAGTGCCAACCCTTTAAACTAATCGGTCTTGTTGTTAACCAATTTGATGCCCCTTTCATACTCGCGTAATCCAGCAACATCTCCAATTCTGGTGATGTGTCTGTTATCCTTTGTTTCAATTTCTTCAATTTTCTTTGATTTACTATCTTTATGTTTTCCCAAATATCAAGTTCAGGTTCTGATTGGCTGGACAACTCCATATTGACTGATAGCTGTAGTGAACACTTGTACTGATCCTCACTATCCTCAACCGGATCTCGAATTCCTAACCCTCCACTCGATATGGGTAGCGCATATACCATTTCAAAAACATGTGACATATTCTTATTGGTTAATGCTTTCACTAATGTCTGGAATATCTCTGTTCGCAATTTCTCCAACGAAAAGCGAGTGCATTTAGTTGTCCTCAATAAATGCAGCCATTTAAATTGCGCTCCATATATAAATGCACAATATGCCGAATGAACATCAACCGATGTTCATTCGAAATAATATTATTATTTTTCGAAATAATTTTTTATTGCCATCGCGCCTCTCGGCTTCGACAAAATATAAAAGAAAGAAAATATAGTTACAATAAATCAAAAACATTCAATTTAAACGGATGCTGATGTTAGACGTTGTACCATTACATTGCATCTTCTCTTCGTCATATACTATGCCCCTAATGCTTCTGCATTTTTCCTCTTAAAAGGCCTCAGATAGATCGTGCACTTTATGATTTGTCATGTTTTACAATTCTAGCGTCTGGCTACAAACGCCCTGCATGGACATTGATACTACTCGAGCCATCATTCTCGACAAACGGCATCTGTATGTGTGTATTATCTCGGCGTAATTCTGTGGTCCTTGCAAAGCATGCATTGATGCTACCTTTTTTAACACAGTGTTAGCCGCGTTTCCCAATCCACCCGTTGTTGACATAACAAATGGATGAAAATATCGAAATAATAATAATAATAATTGTACATTGCAATTTTAATTTTTGGTGACCAATCAATTTATCACTGGGATGATAAAAACAAGAGTCAATCATTTCGCCAATACGCTTTATCTCTTTAAGGGGGTATTCCAATCTTAGAAAAGCAATAAAAAAAGACAACTCGTCATAAACCAAATTAGGAGTACTACAAAGATTATAAGCTTTAATACAAAAGCTTCTAAATACACCCAATTTTGTATTAGCAGAGTGATTACTACTCCAAGGAATATACAAGTTGGTTTCTGTAGGTTTCCGAAATACAGAAGTAGTGAAATTAGCCAGGCTAATCTTAACATCTAAGAAACTGATACTGCTATCCATCGGCCAGATTACCTTGAACCGGATACGTGGATGTAAGCCATTCAGAAAAAAAAGATTTATTTTAAAGTGGCAAATGCGTGCCAGCGAACGCTTACATGACCACACAAAAAACAAGACTGTGAATCAGGTGTCGAGAAGGTGTGAACGGAGGAGGTGTTTGAATGTGATAAAGGAGGGGGCGCGGTTGACGTCGAGAGGGAGATAATTCCAGGCGAGTGAGGCGGCGACGCGGAAGGATCGGAGACCGTAGTTGTTGGAGTAATTAGGAACGTGGAGTAAGAAGGTATGACGGGAACGAAGCGATAGCGAGTTGGGGCGAGTATCGTCTAAGAAAGGAAGGTTGATGAACGATGGGGAGCCGACAGCGATGAGACGAAAGGTAACGAAAAGAAGGCGGATTTTGATGCGGATGAGGATAGTGGGCCAGGAGAGTTGGGCAAAATATGTGGATGTGTTGTCGAAGCGACGAAAACGAAAGAGCACTCGAACGGCGGTGTTGATTATTCGTTGTAGGGGTAGGATAATGGATTTTGGAGAATTGGCGAAAAGGCTAAGGCAGTAATCGATTTTAGGGAAAAGAAGCGATGAAAGAAGAGACGTACAAGAACAGAAGTCGATAAAGGGCGGATACGGCGGATGTCACGGAGAATTAAGTTAGATGAGCGGACCTTGTCACGGACGAAGGGTTTAAGGGAAAGGTGATCATCGAAATGGAAGCCTAAGAAAGTGAGATTGTGGACTATGGGAATGATCGATGAGGCAAAATATACAGTGGGAGGAGATATGTTTGGTTTATGGGGGAGGATCCACATTATTTTGGACTTTTCGGGGTTCAGAACGAGATGGAGATTGGAGAGACGTTTGTAGATAGAAGAAAGACAGTTAGGAGGCAGAAATGCCGATATCGTGTATGCGATGTGCGGGTGCATGAGCATAGATTAGAATGTCATCGGCATATTGCATGACCTTAAAAGAGTAAGGTTTGATAAACGGAGATAGATCGCCAAGCAGAAGAGAGAAATTAAATCAGCTAACTGAGTCTACGTATTGTTATATAATTATAAAATAAACAAAACATAATAATGCTAAATCAAAATTTAATAATTAAATAATAAAATTAATAATTGTTTTTAGATTTTCTATAATTTAAATCAAGTTAAAAAAATAAAAATAAATTTAAAATAAACGTCATTTTTATGAATTGACTAATAAATAACAGACGTTGTATCAGAATAAGAATTAGAGGTCATCAGGAGGAACTGCTATGCTATCAGGTTTCGGCCCCTAACTCCTCTACCCAACATAGCAGCGGGGCCAAATACATGCTAATGATGTATTTCCTCTGAAATAACTATCTAGTATCTTATTCTAATGCAAAGTATATTATTTATTATCCATCCATAAAAATTTGCCACTTAAGAGTTTAAATTTATTCTTTATATTATTGTGTTGATTTATATATTTTACTATTTTCTGCTTGATGTTATTTTTATAGTAACCTAGTTTAAAATATGTATCTATTAAATTATTTAAATGATTTTGAATAAAGCCAATATCATTACATATTGTTGCAATTCTTAAAATTTCATTATTTAATGTATTATATTTTATATTATATGGTATGCATGAATGCTCATGCAAAAATATGTTTCTTGTAAATTTAAATATGTCATCTTTACGATATAAATTAATAGTAGTTTTAGTTAATGTTAATTTAATGTTCATATCTAGATATACACCTTCTTTATCATTAATATTGGTTTTGTTAAGAATAAGGCTTTCTGGATAAATGTGCTCACTAATTGAATAAAAATTATTAGAATTAAATACACATATATCATCAATGTATCGAAACATATATTTCATATATTTATATTGTTTAGATTTAGTTTTTACACAGTTATGAACAAATTCATATTCTATAAAGCTTAAAAACAAGTCAGCTATACATTACCACCCATTGGAACACCTTTTACTTGTCTAAATATAGATGTCACTACTTCTAAATAATTTTGATTTATCAAAATATTTAAGGATTCTATTAATTCAATTTTATCCATATATTTATATTTATTTGATGGTTTAATTTTTGTTAGATAGGCGTTATAATTATTATAACATATATATGTATATCTTTTTCCGGATATAAGATAAATTAATTTTACTAACGCTTATTTAATATCTACTAAATCTAGATTTGTATAAAGCGTACTAAAATCGTATGTATTTATATTTTGAAAATTTATTCCTTTTGTCTGTTCTAAAAATTCTTTTGTAGAATTAATACTGAAATAGTGTTTTATACCAGTATTAATTTCGATTACCTTGCAATATTTTCAATTAATTTTCAATTAATTCTAGATTATGGGTACATATATGTTCATTTATTTTATCAAAACTAAGACTTTTACAATTGCATTCTGTTTCCATTGTTTCTAATATTATCGTTACATATTGATTTTAATTCTTTATTATAATTACAAATTTTTCGTCCTAATGGTGGTAGGAGTTTATACCTTATTTTAGGAATATATTTACTTAAATCTGACCCTATCATTTCTTTACTTTTAGAATTATTTAAAAGTCCGGCTATATTTATGTTATCTATACATTTATTAATGAAGTTTATGGTTAATGTATATTTTCTATTGTTATTATTTACATTTAGTGTACGATTATAGTATTTTGTATTACAATAACTGTCTATTATACAACTTAGCCTATCATAGTCGTTAATTAATTTTTGATTTATTGAACATATATCTTTAGAAAAATTTCTTATATTTACATAAAGATCTTTTAGCTTATTATCACTTAAAAGTTGTTTTAATATTTCTAATTGTTCATTTATATACATATCTTTTTTAATATTTTTAACTCTATTTTTCCTATTCCTTTTATCACCATGACTTCTTGGTTTGCGTTTAATCGGATTATAAGAATATAGTTGTTTATTAAGTATTATACTACTTTTGCCAATTCCTTGTACCACGTCATTCAATCCTAATGGGTACATGGAATTTAGCGTTTTAATCCAAAAATCTTCTTTTTCTAATAGTTTTTGATTTAATATTGAAATGTTTTCTTCGATAATATGTTCTAAAATAAATAATTTACAGTTTTTAATATCATGTCCTATTAATCTCATATGTTTATGAAATATAGTTTGACTATTATGCTGTATATTATATATGTGTTGCCTAAACCTAGTTTTTAACATTTGATGTTTTTCCTATATATTGCAATCCACATGTGCATTGTATTAGATACACTACACCTGCGGTATTGCAGTTACAATTATTATTAATATTTAATGAAAAACATTTGTTTGTCGTATTACTTACGATACAATTATTATTATTTATAACATCACAAACTATACAATTTTTTCTGTTACATTTAAAAGATCTAAAATTGAAATCATTAGTACTTACGTATTTTTTCAATATTGTTGAGTACACGTAACTTTTAAGTCATAATTTTTAACGTTGCTTTTTCGGTGTCGCCACCTAGTTTAGTTGACTCAGACTAAACTTACAACGGGCCATCCAGCAGCATCTGACAGGGGGCTGCCCTGCTTAAGGCGGTTGCAGGCTGGAACAAGATCTATAAAGATCTACCACCTTCACTCCACGCTCTACGCGACCTAGCTATTGGCCATTACCTGGTCTCTTAAACGTGATCACGTGAAGCAGTTTACATTTTAAAGTGTAAACACCTTGGGATGCAAACTTCTCCCTTTTTTAAGAATTAATAATTCATCAAACTTGTTTGAAAATAAGAAAAAATAATAGTAAAGTCGTAACCAATAATACATAGTTTCAGTATTTCTGACAGAGGTCATATTACCGGGAAAACAAAGTCCACAGGTCAATAATAACATGTCAGTAGAACAAATTAAATCAGCTAACTGAGTCTACGTATTGTTATATAATTATAAAATAAACAAAACATAATTTTTTTAAATACCAGTTTTTATTATAAAAATAAACAACAAATACACATAATATCCTTAAATTTGTTTGCTTTTTGATCAGTCATTGATGTAAATCTTAGACGCTTGCCCATCTTTTACTATGTTTGATAATACTGTGCTTGTTCGTTTATTCTAAGCCTTGTAGCACGTATACAAACCGATGCACTAACTGCAATGGCGACACTGATTTTTGATTTTAGCCTAGAAATACATTCGCTGTATGCAAGCTTATTACGATCAGCAGATTTGGCTGCTATCCATTTTAGTATTTTATCTGTCTCAGGTCCAATACCACCTGACGTAGAAAATATAAGAGGAAAGAAAGTACCTCTTTCTATATCTGCAATTCGTTCACCGTACTTTGCATATTTCCGCTGTTGATGGTATATATGGCATTCGAGAGGAGTTTTGCAAGAGTATGTAGGTGCCAAAGAGCTGTAAATGCATATGTCCAAAAAGGATCGCACCATATTTCCTCCGAAAATTCCTCTACAAGCTATATCAGACCGCGCTTGATCATCAGAGCAGGTTGTTGGCTTATTAAATACGTAGTTGTTTGGTATAGATCGTAAACATGGCTCAATTTGCACGTCACAGCATACCCCTACAAGTTCCTTAGCTACAATGTCTCTCACTAAGTTATGTCTGATAATAGTCATGGCACCAGTATGACATGACAATGCATGAGAAGTTGTAAAGTAAGAACCACAAGCACATTTTAGTGATGTTTCGCTTGCTTTTAGATTGTATCTTGCGCATATTGCGTCTTGGAACTCTTGTGAATTTAGCCTCGTATGTCTCATTCGGGTTGGTTTGGTACATAGCCACGAAGATGCTCCCTTGTCCGAAGCAAACTTTATTGAATTTTGTAGATCTAATCTTAATTCCATGCGAATGGCTTCACTTTCTAATGATGCAATGACCATCTTTTCTTGTTAAATCAACTTTGCTGCTTGATTTTGAGAGGTTATAAGCTGATCTCCCACTTCTTCTAGTAACAGTGGCATGCACATTTTTCGGGATCGAACATATTCTTGTTTGGCAACCTCCATCGGGTTTAAAATCCCCAAACCACCATATTTCGTCGGCATCATATAAATCCGTTCCAGCTCATTGTTTTCATCGTTTTGACCTATAATCTTTGGAATCAATTTCTTTGTAATCAAGTCTTTCAACGGCTTATACCAAATAGGTTTAGTTGGACATGTGCGCATAAGGTATGTCCACTTATGTTGCAGTGCACATCTTAAAACAAAGTATGCCACCTGGGCATCACTATCTGCAATTTCTGATAAATTTTCTACCATTTTAAGCCAGGTTACAATCTTTGATTTTACAATATTTTCAATGAACTCGTCAGCCCCACAAGGCGATCCAAGTGCGACGATTCCTTGGAAGGTTATTTCTATTTTAGTGTTGTTAAACAAAATCTTCGTAGTTTCTCCGTCGTTGGGATGAACCAATAATTTGCATGTTGTTTCGTTTATATGAAAACCATATTTTTCTCCTATCTGATTAAGTCTTTGCAAAACTTTATGTAATTGATCAACTGGCCCTACACAGCATGCGTCGTCGGCATACCATCTATGTACGACATTATTCGAACATTTTTGAAGTTCATTGATTAACGGAATTGAAGCCGCTGCAAATGCCGCCATTGCGAGCGGATCACCTTGTGTAAAACCTTCTCTCGAATTTATTGCCTCGTCCTTAATACATAATATTGGGGAATTTTGATAGCAGTTCGTAAGTGCAGTATATAAAGACGGGCATGTAAATTTAATGTTTTTCAACGCAAGCTGTCGGTTGACTAGATTAAAGGCATTCGTTGCGTCAATCTGAAGTATACCATAATCATCATTTTGTTCAAATAATTCCCTTATTGAGTGTACTGCAGCCTCAGCACCACAACGCTGACCAGCACATAATTGTACACTTCCAGCCACTTTCTGTAAATCGGTCGAAATTACAGTAAGGATAGTCTTTGAAATTATTCTACGGCTAACTTCACCTATGCCAATTGGCCTAACTCCTGGATTTTTATCGAGCGGTATTAATCTACTTGCCATTAACGCTTCAGCATTCAGTGAACTGATCTTATTAGATGCTATTTTAATGGATAATTCTGCTAACGCATTAGAAAGTCTCATTGACTCATCCCCATAATTATGTAAAATATCGTACCAATCTTCAGCATCCAAACCTGAAGGTCCACAACTTCCATGAGTTTTCTTTGATGCTTGCCTAATGTGATTATAATCAATTTCAAGAAATACGCTACTATGATGGTCTTGGCAGCCTGGTAATCGATGTTTAAGTATAACTTCTGGATTTGCAGGTGCACCTTGAGGATGGAGAAGTAATAACTTATCTCTTACCTTTATATCTAGTACAAAATCATCAATGTCGTGCACTCCAGACGTCACTCCATCCGCAGCAAGTAATCTCATCGCACTAGAAACCTTACCGCATAGTACTAATTTTATAAATTTTTTATACCATATATTGTTTTCACTCTGTTCAACTGTTCGACCTTTCAATCTTCTGTTAGCCATACGATGTTGCATTACACGGCATTCGTGCACAAGGCTAGTGAGATCATTATTCGCCCATAGGTTCAATCTGCGCTCGAGAGTTTTTCTTATAATACTTATTTTTTGCTGTCTACTCTCTGTCTAAGTAATTGGCTAAATATTGTTGCAGTCATTAATGCACAATTTGAGTCATCACCCGAAGTTGCAGCATCAGCGTATAAATTCGCCATAATCGATACAAATTGCTTGCTAGCATTGCATCTTGGTAGATGAAATATATTCGGGACCCAGCTTATACATTCTTTAAATAATTTCATTATACTATCATTATCTTTAAAACTATCAGGTGTTGACGTGAAGGACTGATTGCATTTTGGTTCGACACATTCCAAGGAATCAACCAAATTCAAAGATGTTCTTTCGAGTGGTTCAACATTACTTTTTTTGTTAGAACAATTATAAGCTGCACAGTTAAAACATGTACGTCCGGCTTTACGACACTTGCAATTTTTACATTTCGCCGCTTGCCCATTGCATGTACAACACTTTATTTCTTCCGAAGGTTTTCCACGTGGCATTTTCGACTGTATGGGTTCTTCTTCTTTAAGTTTTTTAGGCTTAGGTTCCTCTGGTTTAGGTTCTTTTTTAGGTTTTTTAGGTGTTTTTAGGTTCTTCTGGAATCGTTTTTCTGGAATCGTTTTTCTGGAATCGCTCTTCTGGAATCGCTCTTCTGGAATCGTTCTTCTGGAATCATTCTTTGTATTTACTTTAGATTGTAATTTGTGTATTTACTTTAGATCTCAAATGTATGTTTATAAGAAACCAAAATTTTTTTAGGTTTCAAAACATAATAATGCTAAATCAAAATTTAATAATTAAATAATAAAATTAATAATTGTTTTTAGATTTTCTATAATTTAAATCAAGTTAAAAAAATAAAAATAAAATTTAAAATAAACGTCATTTTTATGAATTGACTAATAAATAACAGACGTTGTATCAGAATAAGAATTAGAGGTCATCAGGAGGAACTGCTATGCTATCAGGTTTCGGCCCCTAACTCCTCTACCCAACATAGCAGCGGGGCCAAATACATGCTAATGATGTATTTCCTCTGAAATAACTATCTAGTATCTTATTCTAATGCAAAGTATATTATTTATTATCCATTCCATAAAAATTTACCACTTAAGAGTTTAAATTTATTCTTTATATTATTGTGTTGATTTATATATTTTACTATTTTCTGCTTGATGTTATTTTTATAGTAACCTAGTTTAAAATATGTATCTATTAAATTATTTAAATGATTTTGAAGAAAGCCAATATCATTACGTATTGTTGCAATTCTTAAAATTTCATTATTTAATGTATTATATTTTATATTATATGGTATGCATGAATGCTCATGCAAAAATATGTTTCTTGTAAATTTAAATATGTCATCTTTACGATATGAAACAAATATGCAATAACATGTAAATAATAGCAATAGAAAACAAATATGCACTTTATGGGACATGGGGGAATGCTTATAGTCGTTTGATAGTCAATATGTTTTTTGAGTTTGGCACCATTACGAATTTAAAATTCAATGATCAGCTATATGAGCAAATATGGGGAGTGGCCATGGGTTCTCCACTTGGGCCCGCTTTAGCTGATATCTTTATGGCAGATCTAGAAAGTATGATATGTTATATCATACAGTAAAGCATGTTGACTCCGCTCTGTGGAGTCCACCATGTGTATCGTCAATATAGTGCATGCTGAGGGGCGAAACAACGATGATAGAGAGACGTCCACTGATGAGTCCCGCTCTGTGGAGTTGTCTGGACAGCATGCGTTCTGTCGTAATGCGACCTGATAGCTTAAGTTATTATGTAGCCAGCTAAAATACAAGTTAGTCGAAGAGGTCCGGCAATATCTCAACAAAATGAAATTAAACCGACTACCAACAAGACGATTTCAATGACTCATTTCAATCTAATGGAGGACCACCATGTGTATCGTCAATATAGTGCATGCTGAGGGACGAAACAACGATGATACAGAGACGTCCACTGATGAGTCCCGCTCTGTGGAGTTGTCTGGACAGCATGCTTTCTGTCGTAATGCGACCTGATAGCTGAAGCTATTATGTAGCCAGCTAAAATACAAGTTAGTCGAAGAGGTCCGGAAATATCTTAACAAAATGAAATTCAAGCGACTACCAACAAGACGATTTCAATGACTCATTTCAATCTGATGGAGGACCATAATGTGTATCGTCAATATAGTGCATGCTGAGGGACGAAACAACGATGATACAGAGACGTCCACTGATGAGTCCCGCTCTGTGGAGTTGTCTGGACAGCATGCTTTCTGTCGTAATGCGACCTGATAGCTGAAGCTATTATGTAGCCAGCTAAAATACAAGTTAGTCGAAGAGGTCCGGAAATATCTCAACAAAATGAAATTCAACCGACTACCAACAAGACGATTTCAATGTCGAAGTAATAGATGTGCGAAAGAGCAGTGTATCAAGCAAAAATTTTGTGCAACATGAGGTTAAAAGAAGAGAACGTGAAGTTAAGATTTATATTGTCAAACGATAATGAATAGAAAGAAAACCGTTTTTTTTGTTTTTACAATTTGTAAATTTTATATTTTTAATTACAAAATAATAATTTTTAATTCACTTTCGGGAGAAGGTTTTTTTTCAAAGAATAAAATTTACGCTTGTTTTATGCAAAAAGTAACATATTTCTCATATTTTGCAGACGTTTTGTTTTTAAAAACTTTTATTGCAGGTACTGTAAACCTCGATTTTGTTCCATTTCTTAGAACCATGTAGTCAAAGCTACTCGAGTCCATTTCTAGTGTTGTTAGGTGTTCCACAGGGAAGTGTATTGTGTCCCATCTTATTCAGTCTTAATATCAACGATTTGATACCAAATATCAGTTCATTCAGTTTATTATATGCAGATGATCTTAAAGTTTGGCGACCTATTATTTCCGATCTTGACAAACAGCATTTACAAAGCGACGTCTACGTTATATCCAATTTGTCTATACGAAATACTTGAGGATCAATTCCGCTAAATGTACATGTATGCGTATATCACGAAGATCATGTGATCATCTTGGAGGTGAGTACCAGTTTGGTTCAATTAGTATCGAAAGAACCAACTCATATAAAGATTTGGGAGTTTGGGTTTGTGCTGACTTATCCACTCGAAAGCATTCAGACTACGTGTGTTGCATCACAAAACGCTTAATAGGACATACTCGTCGAGCTCTGATAGGCATAGATCCGTTATGTTACCATACCTTAGCAAATGCGTTTTTCTTGAGCCATATCTTATACGCATCGCCAGCTTGTTATCCCGAAACTACTTATGAGCGTCGTGCATTAGAGAGTGTTCAGATCAACAACTAAATTAGTTTCAGGGCTGCATATTTATGGCTACGCGAAACGCCTCCAGATATTAAATATGCCTTATCTGCGATATATCCGTGACAAGCGAGATCTCTCTCTTGTTTGGAAAATTCTGCATACTAAAGATCATCCACTGTCACATCTACTGCAACTGAGAGGTCAACCTTCTCTTCGCGGACACCCCCTGATGCTGAAAACACAAAGGTACATGCATGCAGTTTCCTGCTTTGCCAAACGAGTCGTACGATCTTGGAATTCGCTTCAGAGTGCGACCGTTTTGTCGTCTACTGCTTCAAGTTTTTGCGCCCTACTGGATGATGACCCTTCCTTCTCAAGACAACGGTGGGATTTTCAGTAGTTTATCTGATGATGGAGGGACAAAACGACTCTTATTCTTTTTATTTTGTGAAGCAACTTGTAAAGAGCCTCGGCTCAATTCGTTGTCAATTAATAATAATAATTTTTTTAACGAAAAAAAAACGAATTTATTTGACAAAGACACTGCAAAATCATAACAAAAGTAACAATGAAAAAAATTTATCTGAGACACCATGAGCTAGCCCGCACGAGAGCTATTCCAATGGAACGTCTGAATCGGCTAATCACGTCACTGTAAAGGCACTCTCTTCTCACTGCTACGTCTTTTGCTAAGCGTTTTACCAACTGTTCTGCCTCATCCCCTAATCCACCTTGTATTGACAAAATAACTGGTATAAAAGCTGCTCTTTCGATCTTGGATATCCGTTCGGAGTACTTAGCCTTTTTTCGATTCTCGTTATAACTGAACGCTGATCGTGGAGTCATTGTGGCATAGGAACGAGCATGTGTATTGAATACAGAAATGTCCAGGTAGGACCGCTCAGACGGGACGCCAAACAACCCCGAACACAAGACGTCAAGACGTGCATTGCGATCTAGTGTAGTGGAAGAAGAATCGAATTGAATAGTTGGATCAACGGGAGAAAGCAGTGGCTCAGTTGTAGTTGATGAACACACCTCTGAAGTTAATTTGGCGAAAATGTCTCTGATCACATTGTGCCTTACTATTGATTTCCCTCCGCATTTGCAAGATAATGAATGAACAACACTAAGAACTCCCCCACATACACATTTGCCTGAAGTATTTAAAATTTGCCACCCATATCTGACAGAGAGACCATCGGAAAATTCTTGATTGCTTAAGCGAAACTTAGGATCATCACTAGGGCGAGCAGATAGCCACGTTGACGCGCCCTTTCGAGCGGCATGCTTTAAAATTACCTGTTCGCAGTCGTCCACTGTATTTAACAGTGACGAAAATTTTTCGGCAGCCCGGAGATTCTTTAGTTTTCTAATTTCAACTATTGACTGTTTCTGGATGGTATCAATGTCGCCTCCGAGACCTAACTCAAATAAGGGCTTACATAGCAAAGAAGAATATTCCCATTCAGATTTGGTATTCTCATATGGATTTGATATCCCCAAACCTCCCATTGAGAAAGGCAATAATAATTTTTTTTTAAATATATTATCAATTACAACATCACAGGCATTCAGCATAGCTTTTATTCCCACGTGATGAACGCAATCGAGCAATTGTCCTGAGCAAAACCATGGCGTCGGGTCCCGCAGCACCAGAAGCCGTGAACACCAGCGGCATAAATCTACTCCTTTCGATATCGATGATACGTTCCGCGTATTTTGATCTTTTTCTCGCTTCATGAAAATCAAATGCAGCTTTTCTCGTAGACGCACACGATGGAGCAAAATGGTTGAAAACCGTAACGTCAAAGAACGTTCGCTCATATCTGGCGTCAGAAAGCCCAATGCAGACGATGTCGAGTCGCGCGTCGTCACTTCGACAAGTGACCCGATGATCAAAACAGTGATCACTATCTACCCGTTGTAATATCGGTTCGACACCAACCCCAGTACACACCTGTGATATTTCGGTGGCCAAGAAATCGCGTAAGGCGTTATGCCTTGTTATTACAACACCTCCTCGCTTGCACGAAAGCAAATGTGGGAGTTTCGCATCATCACCACACACACTTGTCCTTGGGAATCCCGATAGGGTCAAAGCCATATCGCAACGCAAGAGCATCTCTGAATTCATGTGGACACAAATGACTGAATTCAGCTTTCACTGGAACTGCACTAATCCAAGAGGAAGCACCCTGTCCCAGTGCAAATTCCAGGGCTTGATGCATTGAGGCGGGTAAGATTGATCGAATGTATGCCAAACGCTCATCCACAACTTTTTGTCGTTCTTGATTCAACTCTTTTGTCAAGTTATTCTGAGCATCCCTGAGAAGATCACCTTGTAGCTCACTATCAAATGTTTTACAAATTTTTTTCGAGCTTTCGAACTCGGTCAAAGCTGCGCTTACTGGATCAATAATGCCCATTCCACCCTTTGAAATTGGTGACGAAATCAACGCGTGCATAACTGAGTTTAGATCTTGATCGAAAAGTGAGGGAGCCAAACCACTGAATATAGTATCCCGTAAGGACAAATACAGATCCGTTTCACTTGGTGTCGATCTCATAAAGTGTGTCCATTTCCATTGTATTGACTTATTGAATCCTGAGAAAGCAGCATGGGGATCAAATCGTGATACAGTAGATATACGAGAAACAAGCTCAGTCCACTTTAATATTTTAATTTTTGTAATTTCCTTTACAAATTCGCCTGAGCCAATTGGCGCACCAAGCACCTCGATGCCATCGAACCGTGTCTCAATGTCTGCGGGAAGTGGATACACCCCTTCGGATTGCGGATGAAGGAGCATCTTGGTTTTGCTAGGGTTCACATTATATCCGAATTTTGGTCCTTGGATTTGGAGAAGTTGCCATACACGCAACAGATCCTCAGGCAAACCTACAAAATTCGCATCGTCAGCAAACCAACGCTGAACAATGTTTGGCACGACTTGCTTGATCATACTTATCAATGGT
This sequence comes from Pomphorhynchus laevis, assembly GCA_012934845.2. NCBI lineage: Eukaryota > Metazoa > Acanthocephala > Palaeacanthocephala > Echinorhynchida > Pomphorhynchidae > Pomphorhynchus > Pomphorhynchus laevis. The sequence continues at coordinate 22,141 of WNNJ02002393.1, forward strand.
AAGGATGCCATTGCGAAGGCAGCCATGGCTAAGGGATCTCCCTGGGTTACTCCTTCGCACGATGCTAAAGATCCACCGCCAAGTACCAGTTCTGCGTCGCCCGCATAGATGTTAGATAAGGACTGTGCTAGCCCAGGGCAAGTGTGTTTGATATTGTGTAGCATAACATTTCGATTGACAGAGTTGAACGCATTCTTAGCGTCGACAGCGAGAAGTCCATAGCTCTGGTTAGAAGAATACGTATCGCGAAGCGAGTGAATCGCAAAATCGATCCCATTTCGCTGGGATGCGCAAAGTTGGACAATCCCGGCTACGTCTTGAAGATCATCTTTGACGCAGGACAATATGGTTTTACTGACAATGCGGCGAACAACCTCTGATACACCAATCGGTCTAATTTTCCCATTATTCTTTGACATTGATATCAACCGGCAAGCAGTAAACGCCTCTAACATCCGAGGGCTGAGTTGAATAGTGCTAAGGCTCACTGCAAAATTTGCCAAAGCATCCGCTAGAGCCTTGGAATGCACGGAGAAGCTATTCAAGAGTTGTCTCCAAGCCATCGCATCCAGCCCTGATGGGCCAGCTCCACCTGAGGTTTTGTTGGCCGCTCGGATGATAGCTTCCCCATCTATGACAGATCAGCATCTGCGGCTGTTGGGTGTAGATTCTGCAGGTGTTCACGTACAGTCAAACCATCGACAATCGAATCAGGATCTAGAATGCTCGACTGTTGGTTCTCTTCCAATATGGCAGTCGCCGCTGACAGCTTTCCACTTGTGACCAACTTGACATAGCGCTTTATCCAATCATCAGTACGTGGGCTCGAACGCATAGGCATGCAACGTCGCTGTAATATTCTTGCCTCATTGAAAACATCGACGAATCTGCCATTTTTCCATAGTCTGATTATGCGCTCCAGTGCTTTTTGGATCTCGGACACCTTTCTAGATGGAAGACGTTGCAAAACGCACCGGGACAAAATAGTGGGAGTCGCATCGCACTAGGCCTCCATTGTATCACCACATAATAAATCGCCTGAAGTGAAAGAGACTGCCTATCAACAGGGTCGTGCAAGTTATCTACAATTGGATTATCAGTTGTCCGTGTACTGCCACTATCAGTAAGGGGATTCAAATCCGCCACTCTACCTACTGGTTCAGCAGCAGAGGTTAAACACACTGTCTGAGGTCCAATATGCACGCTATTGTTACATTCAGGTGCACGGCAATTAACGCAAGGAGCTCCTGCCTTCGCACATTTGCAACCTTTGCACTTTGCTGATGGACCATTACATCCACAGCATAGCCTCTGGTTAGACGGTTTTTCTTTGGGCATACAAGGCGACGTTCAATTGTTAGTTTCGATTGTCTTTGTGTCACAAAGTAAGTTGTAATCTTCCGCGCGAGTGCTCAACCCGGGAGGTACCCTGGGTGTACGACCTTACGTCCTCTGAAACGCAGTCCTCTGAAACGCGGTCCTCTGAAACGCAGTCCTCTGAAACGCGGTCCTCTGAAACGCAGTCCTCTGAAACGCAGTCCTCTGAAACGCAGTCTGTATATTTTAAGTATTTATCTTTGTATGTTTATAAGAAACCAAAATTTTTTTAGGTCGATAATAATAAATTTTTTTAAGGCAATAATTTTTTTAACGAAAAAACGAATTTATTTGACAAAGATGATTTAAGGCAATAATAATAATGAGAGAATTTATTATACCTCTTTACCTTTCGGTACTGGGTAAACAAAATAAATACATTAAAAGTTTATCAATTTTATAAATTGTATTTCAAAATCTTCTCCTACTGTCAATATCGGATAGTGACATATTTTTCAAATATGTCACTATATAACCAGATATATTTTTCAAATATATCTGGTTATATATGATCACAAACGGCAGTCAAGATACCCATAATATATACGGTCTCTCCGAGGATTCTGCCTGACCAAAAACAAGCAAGAATCTATAAACATTTATGATATCTGCTTATACCATGTTATTCGACTAATGAGTGTACCCGAGTACTCATCATTTCGATGCTGAAGTGGTCGTCTAGAAGTGGCATGGTGACCGAAATTCGTGAATCGAAGTTCAGTCTATAAAGCAACACAATTTTATATAAATGCCGAATTTCGTAAGAATTTCGAACTCCAGTCTATCAAGCAACCTAATTTTATATAAATGCCGAATTTCGTAAGAAATCCTGGATCGTTGTCAACTCAACACATCCGTGCACCATCATTATACATGCCGTATTGATTAAGGATCCAACGAGTGCAGAGACAATTCAGCAACAACCTATGCCTAGTGTTTAAGGATGGTCCGAACAGCAATTCGATATGATAAAGAGCGTAAGCCTCAGTCAATTAAGCAAAGTGTCGGAATCGCTTTTATGTCAATGTCACACAGGCAACCGAAACGATCAGTGGGTACTTCATTCTACTGATGAGTATTGCCGTGTACTCATCATTTCGATGCTGAAGTGATCGTCTAGAAGTGACATGGTGACTGAAAGTCGTGAATCGAAGTCCAATCTATCAAGCAAAAAAATTTTACTTAAATGCCACAAGTCTTAAGAAATCGTGGACAGTTGTTTACTCAGCACATCCGTTCACCACTATTATATATAATATAAGTATAAATTCCGATAAGATTACTTTCGTGTGCCAACTTATTTGTTTCTTTGGCATTTTTTTACACGAGAAAAAAGAGAGAATTAAGTATCTTAAAAGAGTGAGGGAGCAGAACCACGAGGTTTCACAATTCGTTAACAATCCGGATTTAATGTGTCAAACAATGGAAATGATTCGTATTCCTACAACTATACAGGAAATTACGAGAAACCATGACAGAGCCCTGATTAACCTTGAGAGATTACCGAGCGGATATAAAGTTCGACAGAGAATTTATCGCGATTTTCAAGAACCAATGCTTAATGTGGCACATGAGCAGTTTGGCGATAACCCTCTGAATACTTATTCTAGTTCATCTGGTACAGCTAACACTAGTCAAGTAGGAACTGAAAATACAAACCTCCTGCCAAACCCGGTGGCATCTCAGAATACTACATTTCAAATCGATTCGTCTAGTTCATATGTATCTAATTCAAACCGTTTAGAGTCGCCTTTGCAATCTACGTCAAGCGAAAACACTAATCGGTATTCTACGATGAACCCTCAACAATTATTAGTAGTCGATGCTGAAAATCCTCTCATGTTATTCGACATGTTGCGGGCATCCAGTTTTAACCCAAATATGAATAATTCTCTTTGCGATCCTGGTACTCTACTTAATCTGCTTAAGATTCTTCTTAATCTGCTGCGTACATATGAATTTATACAGGACGAAGGACAAAGAGAACAAGTACATCGTGTAATTCATGAGTTTATGAGTCAGTGGCCAATACCTGAAATTTGTGCTCTATGCACAAATACTCGAGCATTGAGGACGATTGTACAAATTCTAAAGAATCTAATTCGTCTTAGGGACACATCCCCACAAGTATATTCACAGTTGATATCTTCAAATATAAGCGGTCTAGTCGATAATCAAATGAATAGTCAACCTACTTCATCTGATGTGGATTCTTTTCGATCACCAAGCAATAGACAAACAGCTTATGCAACAACAGTATTTCAAAATTTACAATACTCAAATCAAGATTATACTGCTTCGTTGTTTCAACCATTAGATCGTCTTCATCTCCAGCAACATCAGCCGACAAATCAACAACCAAACCAAACTCAAGAACATCTTTATGCATCCGAACTTGTACAAATGCAGACATTGGGATTCCATAGCCGTGATACTAATCTGGAAGAGCTTGCTGCATCTATGGGGGACGCAAAAATGGCTGTGGAACGTAATGAAGATTTTGATTGATTGACTACCTTTTATAATTGTTTGTTATTTTCATTTTATTTTTAATTTTATCAAATATATAATCTTTCCAAAAAAAAGAGAGAATTATCTTAAAAGAGAGAATTATCTTAAAAGAGAGAATTATCTTAAAAGAGAGAATTATCTTAAAAGAGAGAATGTTATTAGAATTCTCTCTTAGAAGAGAGAATTACGTGATCCTTCTCAAAAATTTTTTTGATAAGGATCACTAGCTTGAGCGAAACGTCAATAAAACAGATACGTAATTTCCTCTTTTTTCTCGTGTGGATAAAAATGCCAAAGAAACAAATAAGTATAAATTAAATTCAATTTATAAGGTAATATAAATTAAGGAATTATAAGGAATATTATATTCAATTTATAAGGAAATATAATATTCAATTTATAAGGAATATTATGTAAGGGTACGTAATATTCTCACGATCGTTTAGGCACAATCCCCAGAAGAGTTAGTATCTAGTATTAACATAGTTGCTTTATTCCGCATAGGGAGGAAAATTAACGATCGTCCTAGACTGCTAAAAGCCATTCTGACAGATCCAAAAGCCGTTAAGACCATCTTTAGGAACTCTTATCGTCTCCAAGGTTCGTCTGCAAGATTGTTAAAAGATCTCGACGTGAATGAACGTAACCATCTACGTGAAGTTAAACAATGTTTGAAGTCTCGTATTGAAGCTGGTGAGTCAAACTTGACAATTCGAAATTTTAAGGTTGTGCGGAGGAAGACTCAAATACATTGGATGCCTCTACAGGTAGATCATTCAATCCTTCCTCCGCCGCTCATAAGTCATTGGTAATTTCAAATATTTCATATGTGGATAATAAATGTTTAAGAAATATTGTCCATTACTCCTCCCCATTGTGGTCGGCTCTTGAGCGACGTAGCGAGGATTATCAGTCATACATACCGATATCGATGGCTCAGCAGACTCTACCCTTAAGCTTAGAATGTTTGTTATTATATACGAACGCCCGTAGTTTTCTTCCAAAAATTGACGAATTAAAACTCCGCATTGAGAATTCGCATCCGCTATTAGTTGCTATTACTGAAACATGGCTTCATGATAGAATTACTGATGCTGAGATCTGGATTGAAAATTATACATCTTATCGAGTTGACAGATCTATCTGCAAGGGTGGTGGAGTGATTATCTATGTGCATAATAGTTTAGTGTTTAAATTGCTAGATGTACGAGCGTCCGATGGAATCGAGTTATTGTGGGGTAGTGTGTCTCTTCCTACCCTTGGTTCAGTGACTTTAGGCTTAATCTATCACAATCCCACTTCAGATGTTTGTTGCTTGATCGATTACATTCTAGAGTTTGGTTCCAAACCAAATCTTTTTATAGTTGGTGATTTCAACTTAGCGACAGTAGATTGGAACACCTACACATCTTCTGTGTGTAGTCCGTCCACGTCATTATTTCTTGATATGATTAACTCGCTAAACCTTACCCAACATGTTTCAAAATTTACCCGAATTTCCCAAGAAAATCAATCGCTACTTGATATTTGTCTAACATCGAATAAATACATTATACACAAAGTTACGCACTCCGATCCTTTGGGTAGGTCAGATCACTGTGTTCTCAATTTCTACTCAGATTTTACACGTCCTTCAGCTTGTAGATTACAACAGAATTCTTTAAATTATTTTAAAACTAACTTCGAACTTGTGCGTCAGAATCTATTAAGTATTTCATGGCTCAGTCCGTTTTATGTTGGGGTTGATAAGGCATGCTATCAGTTAGAAGCCACCCTTAAGGAATTACTCATACGATTTTCGCCCCGTAAAACCGTTGCAAATCGTATACACCATAAACCTTGGTTTGACAAAGAGTTAAAGAATGCTTTAAAATTAAAAAAAATGAAATTCCAGTTGTTTTCTAATAATAGTATTGATTACTGTAGGTATAAAGAGGCCAGAAATCGGTTCACATTTCTTAAACGCTTCAAACAATGTCAATTTGAAGAGAAAATTGCTCAAATGTCAATTCATAATCCTAAATCCGTATTCAATTATGCTAATTTCAACAACAAAAATTAACACATTGGTTCACTTGTTGATACTGATGGTTGCACATTGATTAAATATGATGACATAGCGAATGCTTTCGCTCAACATTTTTGCATAGAATTTCGTAAATCCTCCTCCGTCACCTATGCATCGTACTGTCCATCGAATATAAACATTCTTCAGATGTTTTCTGTTAATGATGTAGTGCTAGAGCTCAAGCGGCTTAAATCGTCAGGTTCTATTTGTCCTGATCGTTTACCACCGGTATTTCTCAAGAATATCGCTGATGTTATCGGTATACCACTATATTGGATTTGTGTCGCCTCCTTGTACTTCGGTTGTGTCCCGATGAATTGGAAACTTTCGTTGATAAGGCCCATTTTGAAGAAAGGTGATCCATCTTCAGTTGAAAAATTATCGTCCGATAAGTCTAACGTGTGTATTCTGTCGAGTTTTGGAAAGGATAATATACCGCATTCTAAGCGATTATCTAGAATCCAACAAATTATTGTGTAACAATCAACATGGATTTCGAAGGGATCGCTCAACAATCACTAATCTCTTGATTGCCCAGAATAGCTGGGGTTCGTCAGTTGATAAGGGCTTTGATGTTGATATAGTATTTTTTGATTTTTCAAAAGCGTTTGATATGGTTCCACATGACATCTTGATTCAGAAAATGCGTGCTCTAAACATTGATCCACTTATTATTCGCTGGATAAAAGAATTTTTATCTAACAGATTCTATCAGGTTGTTGTAAATGGTTCTCTTTCTGATCCTTATCCGGTCAATGTTGGAGTTCCGCAGGGTTCGGTCCTCGGCCCATTGTTATTCTGTATTTTCATTAATGACCTTCCTTCCATTTTGAACTCACACTCTCTTTTATATGCAGACGACCTAAAAATTTGGCAGGCTATCCGGTCAGATTCGGACACGGTGCTAGTTCAATCGGATATCGACAGCATTTCCAACTGGGCTTATATGAATGGTCTGTCACTGAATATATCAAAGTGTGCTTGTATGCGTTTACAATCACGCAGTCATAGTGTGTATCCAACTTATCATCTTGAGGATCAGAACATTAAAGTAGTAACTCGTCTTAGCGACCTTGGAATAGTAGTTGCGAATGATTTTTCGACTAGTTGGAATACTGAGTTGGCTTGCTCGAAAGCAAATCGAATGGTTGGGATGATTCGTAGAACTTTTAGTGTGTTGAGTCCAGTTTCATTTAGAGCACTCGCCAACGCATTTGTGATCAGTCATCTTACCTATGCTTCACAATGTTCGTTCCCAAGAACAGTATACGAGAAAAGTAGAATTGAAAATGTGCTGCGCCGGGCAACAAAGCTGGTAAATTCAGTTAAAGCCTTACCTTATAATGAAAGGCTAAAAAAACTTGGTATGGTTTCTATAAGCGACCTTCGGTTTCGGCGAGATATGTGTTCAACATGGGAAGCTTTACACAAGGGAAATCACGTCTTAAGAGAATTGATGACTGTTCGGAAAAGTCGGGCTTTGCGTGGACACAATTTTACTTTAGCCCATCGCCGAGTTATACGCTCTAAAACTGTACAATTTGGGCACCGAATCGTAGGTAAGTGGAACCGATTAAGTGAAGAAATTGTCAACTCAAGATCGGTTTCAGCATTCAAACATGAACTTTTTTGACTTTTGTTTGTGAGTCTTTTTTTTCTTTACTTTTTCTTTTTCTTTTTTAACAGTGCAACTGTGAGCTTTGCTCGTCTGTTTGTTTTTTTATATATATTTTTTATTATAAATATTATTACATTAATATAGGTTCCCGCAAATGGGCCTTAATTTACAATTTTAAAGAAAAAAAAATTGCTCGTCTGTTTGTCGAAATAATAATAATAAGCTACTTCCTGTTAAGATCACGCTGTGATTAAAATATACGAAATATTATTATTGGTATCTACCAACAAAAAAAACAAGGATTTTTCAATTAACCTTAATTGAAGAATCCTTGAAACGTTAATTCTTCAATTAATGTTTCGCCTTGCGGTTTCTTCAAAATTTTAAGTAATTTGAAACGAGTTTTTCACCGATTTATTCACCGTTGCCAATTGGACGAATCTAGAAACGAGCTGGTATTTTGCTCCGCACTACTTTAAATTTACAATTGTGAGGTTAATTTCACCGTTAGCTAGTCTATTACGATGTTCGCTTTTAGCTTGTTCTAAATGAGTTATGTCCTCGATTGATAGATCGATACGAAGTATAACAATTTATTCCTTACAAGATTGTACACATTTGAAATAATCAAGAAATCTTTTTGTTTTGATTGACAATTTTTTGAAAATTTTTTATATAGTTAGATTCATTTTTGACCCTGTCTGAATTTTCATATATTGAAAACCAAATCAAAACATATATTATAACAGGAACGAAGAAGAAAATATCATTTATTTGATAAAAATGCTATATTTCGATAGCTCCTGCTATCATCATCAGGATTACAAAAAAATGTTTCAAAAAATGTTTCAAAATGTTTCTGAAACATTTCTTTTGTCAAGCCTAAAAAAGCGCGATCTAAGATCCCTGTTCCTGATCAAGAATCTTCCACATCGGAATGCAATGATGGCTATACCAGCTTTGAAGTTGGATGCGATTTCAAAGATTGTGATGTATGGACACTTGTTCGTGTTAAAATATCCGACCACTCGGTGTATAAACATAAACATTTCACATGCGGTTTTTGTACATCAGTACGACTATTACAGTTATCCTGCTCCTCTACTCCTGTATCACACAAGACCACTCAGACCAATGCTGTTTTAGATGTTTCCCTCACATCAACACCTGACTTCGCATCTTATAATCCCATTATTGAACCTACTCTCTCACACACTCCTCGTTCAACTACGTACAAACTTCCATTAATCTTTCTCATTCTAACAATGCTAACGGTAAAGCTTTTCATCTCGTACCTCCTCTTTCCTATTCATCCCCCAATCTAAATAAATCTAAAACTTCTTTATTCTCTTCACGTACTTCTTACTCGACCTCCCCCGTATCACTTCTCAATAATTTACATCCTTCCATCAAAATCATTTCCAGTAACATTTCCGATCAAGTGATTCAACACTCCATTCCTGTCACTCATGTCCCAACCTATCTTAATTCTCCTTACTCTACCTCCAACGTAACACTTCCAAATAATTTACATCCTTCATTAAAAATCATCTCCAGTCACATCTCTGATCAGCCGATTTAAAACCCCGCCCCTGTCACACTTGCTCCAACCAATATTAATTCTCTATTAAGCACCCCTGTCATTTCCACTTCTATCTGCTCATCTACCTCGACGCCTACCAGCTCTGTCCGTCTACCACTTCCACGAAATCGTTTCCTTCGCGCGATCGGTGTATAATCATATCAAACTTACAACTTTCCGAATATGCTTCTCCACAATCTCGCCTCGATGATGATGTATATGCTTTCAGGTCTATCCTAGCAACCATTCTTCCTGATGATAACCCATCACTCTTCAATAATATCGATCCTGTATCCTTTATTCGTTTAAACAAATCCACTAAATCCAATCATCTCAGTCCTCCACTCTTAAAAATCGTTTTCCGACATAGTTCACATGCCTCATCTGTACTCTCCCAACGTTTTAAACTTCTTACCACTTCATCTACTTGCCCTATCTTTCCTGATCGCTCCCCTTCTGATATTGCCCAGCTCAATTAGGTTCGCATTGAGAAACATCGACGTGAAACAAACGACAAGTCATCCATATCTTTAAGTCAAATCAACGGAAATTTTCAGGTTGTACACACAAGGCCAAAAATTCGATGGCGTCCCATCTCTCCCCCTTGTCTTCTTCGCTAGTCGATCTCGCTCCTAAGCATACTTTTCGTCTTATTCTATTCAATACTCGCTCCATTCTTCAAATAGCTGATATGCTTCTCGATATCTTCGATCAATTATCTATCGATATTCTCTGCATTACCCAGCGTCTCTTCGCAAAATCAATCCCCCTTTCAGTCCTTGCTCTTTTGAATTGCTCACTTGTCGTTATTCTAACCCGATCACTCTAGATCTCGCCATTGTATACCGTCCTGGTTCATCAGCTCCTACAGCCTTATTTTTTACCGAACTCGCTGACCTCCTTTCTCATTGTTCTTTGTCCTCAATCCCTTCACTCGTTCTAGGCGACTTCAATATCCGCCTAGACCGCCCCTCTTCCACAGATTCCATCCGCTTCATCAACATTCTATCCAACTACAATTACAAACTAATCTCCACTGCCCCCACACATATACTTGGCGGGGCACTCGACATCATCGCTGTCCCCGATCATTTTGCTGCCCACACCTCACTGTCCATCTCTGATCCTGGTCTATCCGATCACTTTCTTATCACCATTGATCTCGCTCGCAACCACACCCCTCCTCACACACCTACAATCCTACGTCGCCCTTGGAGAAATCTTGACCTTTCCCTTCTCCGCTCTGCCTTACTCAAATCGTCTCTATCATTACCCACAATAACATATTCATCTCCTCACGATCTCGCCTTTCTTTTCAACTCTGAACTCACATCCACTCTCGATATTCTCTTGCCCATCAAGTCTCACCCACACAGTCGCTTGCACCGCGCCCCATGGTTTGACATCCAATGCCTACTCTCAAAGCGTCGACTCCGCCATGCTTTTCGAGTCTATCACCGCTCTCTCAGACGCGATTTCCGCTCGATCACTCCGTCTTTCCGTGATTCCTATCTTGCTCTTCGCCGGTCTCATCTCAACCTACTACGTACCAAATGCAACTCCTTCTGGCAGCATAAAATAATCACTTCATTCAACTCTAAGACTCTCTGGCATACTTTTAACTCAATCCTGGCTCGTTCCTCTACGCCTTGCAACATCAATGCTAATGATTATTCGTCATTTCTCCAGACTAAAGTATCCACGCTGCTCTCTCACACCCCGGTCTCCATCCTATCCCACTCTGCCCAGTCTACTCTCATCCTTCCCGAACTCTTTCATCTTCTCCCTGTATCACCTACAGAAGTATCATCTGTCCTCATGTCCTTGCCCAACAAAACCTCACCTGCCGATCCCCTGCCTACCCACATATTAAAATCTATATGCTCATCGATATCCCCATTTCTCACAACCTTGTTTAACTCGTCCATCCGCAGTCGTATCTTCCCTTCACACTGGAAATCCGCAATCGTTCGTCCCCTCCTTAAGAAACAATCGCTCGACCCCTCCCTTCCTTCCAGCTATCGCCCCATTTCACTACTCCCTACTCTTTCTAAGCTCTTAGAACGCCTCATCTTAATACAAATCAACGCTTATCTCTCCTCATCCAATCTGTACCCTCCTTTCCAATCCGCTTTCCGCTCTAATCACTCGACAGAAATCGCATGCATAAAAGTGTACAACGACTTACTCATTTCTCGAGACAAGGCTCTATATAGTGTTCTCATCTCCCTGGACCTCTCCTCCGCATTCGACATTGTCGACCACTCCGTCCTCCTTTCTCGCCTTCGTTATGATTACGGCTTTTCTTCCTCCTCCGTAGCTTGGTTCGCCTCATATCTATCCGACCGTTCCTTTCGCGTCTGTTCTAATTCATCATCCTCCCCTCCCATCCCTATTTTTTGCGGGGTTCCACAAGGTTCAGTCCTAGGTCCCCTGCTTTTCTCTCTTTTGCTTGGCGATCTCTCTCCATTTATCAAACCTTACTCCTTTAACGTCATGCAATACGCCGATGACATTCTAATCTATGCTCATGCACCCGCACATCGCATACACGATATCGCCATTTCTGCCTCCAACTGTCTCTCTTCTATCTACAAGCGTCTCTCCAATCTCCATCTCGTTCTAAACGCCGAAAAGTCCAAAATAATGTGGATCCTTCCCCGTAAACCAAGCATATCTCCTCCCATTGTATCTTTTGCCTCATCGATCATCCCTGTAGTCCACAATCTCACTTTCTTAGGCTTCCATTTCGATGATCACCTTTCCCTTAAACCCTTCGTCCGTGACAAGGTCTGCTCGTCTAACTTAATTCTTCGTGACATCCGCCGTATCCGCCCCCTTATCGACTTCCGTTCTTGTATGTCTCTTCTTTCATCGCTTCTTTTCCCTAAAATCGATTACTGCCTTAGCCTTTTCGCCAATTCTCCAAAATCCATCATTCTACCCCTACAACGAATAATCAACACCGCCGTTCGAGTGCTCTTTCGCCTCCGTCGCTTCGACCACACATCCACATATTTTGCCCAACTCTCCTGGCCCACCATCCACATCCGCATCAAACTCCGCCTTCTTCTCATTACTTTTCGTCTCATCGCTGTCGGCTCCCCATCGTTCATCAACCTTCCTTTCTTAGACGATACTCGCCCCACCTCGCTATCGCTTCGTTCCTGTCATACCCTCTTACTCCACGTTCCTAATTACTCCAACAACTACGGTCTCCGATCCTTCCTCGTCGCCGCCTCACTCGCCTGGAATCAACTCCCTCTCGACGTCCGCCGCGCTCCCTCTTTTATCACATTCAAACACCTCCTCCGTTCACACCTTCTCGACGCCTGATTCACAGTTTTGTTTTTGTTGTGGTCATGTAAGCGTGCGCTGGCACGCATTTGCCACGTTAAAATAAATCTTTTTTTTATTACCGAATCCTGGCACTCTGACTCCCACGATCTTGCTATTCGTCGTATATGTCGCCCTGGTTGTTCTCTAGTTGAATCAGCTCGTCAAATTACATCTCATACATCTACTGCGTCTAACCTTGGCGGTATTGTTGCCATTGCTCGTCACCCAATGTCTTTACGTAAAATCAACGTTAACATCCGTTACACTTCGTTCGAATTACTCATATGCAGATCATCAACGCCTTTCCCTCTGGAACTTGTGATTGTATACCGTCCAGGTTCAGTTGCCCCATCACGTATCTTCTTTAACGACCTTGCAGATCTAATGTCTCACTGTTCATTGTCTTATACTTCTTCTTTTGTTCTCGGTGACTTTAACATTCGTCTTGATCGCCCGGCTGACTCTGCTTGTCACTCTTACTCTTACTCGTCCCTATCCTCATTCTCCGCCTGCACCAATATCCACACCAAGTCGACCCTGGAAACTTCTCGATTTCCCTATTCTCTGCACAGCCTTAATCAATTCTTCACTCTTTTCACTTCCTCTTAACTATCTCTCTCCCAATGATCTCTGCATTCTGTATGATTCTGAACTTATGTCTATCATCAATAAACTTCTGCCTAGTCGACTCCGACGCTCTCAGCGCTTGCGCCATGCTCCCTGGTTCGATTCTGACTGTAGTCTTTCTAAGCGTCGACTCCGTCACTCTTTTCTTGTGTATAAAAAAAACGATTTATTTTAATGTGGCAAATGCGTGCCAGCGCACGCATACATGACAACAACAAAACAAGACTGTGAATCAGGTGTCGAAAAGGTGTGAACGGAGGAGGTGTTTGAATGTGATAAAGGAGGGAGCGCGGCGGACGTCGAGAGGGAGTTGATTCCAGGCGAGTGAGGCGACGACGAGGAAGGATCGGAGTAATCCATCTTCCTCGACGATCGGATTATACCGATCGTCGAGGAAGGATCGGTATATTCGCTTTCTTAAACGTTTTCCCAACTCACTCACTCCGAATCTCCGTGATTCCTACTTTTCTCTACGCCGTTCACATCTTATTATTATACGTACTAAACGTACTATCTTTTGGCGAAATCAACTCGAGTCATCTTCCAACTCTAAATCTCATTGGAAAATCTTAAACTCAATTCTTTCACGATCATCTACTTCTTGTAATATAAATCCTTATGAATTGTCTTCTTATCTTCAAACTAAGCTATCTAATTTACTTTCCCTACTACCCGTAGCCCCCTTGTACCCACTCTTCTCTTTAAATACTTCCCTCCCAGAACTATTCCACCTTCTTTCCGTTTCGTCTGATGAAGTTTCTTCGGTTCTGATGTCATTACCTAATAAAACCTCTGCTTCTGACCCAATTCCCACTCACTTGCTTAAAAATATCTGCTCCTCTATCTTACCCTTCCTTACCACATTGTTCAACTCGTCCATCCGTAGCCGTACATTTCCTTCCATCCGGAAATGCGCCACTGTTCGTCCTCTCATCAGAAAGCAATATCTCGACTCTTCACTACCATCTTCGTACCGTCCTATTTCACTTCTTCCAACTCTCTCTAAATTCCTTAGGCGTCTCGTTCTTAAGCAAGTTAACATATATCTCTTTTCCTTTAACTTATTTCATCCTTTCCAAGCCGCTTTTCGCTCTAATTACTCTACCGAAATTGCATGTCTTAAAGTTTACAACGACTTACTCATATCGCGCGATCATAAATTATGTAGTGTCATAGTTTCTCTTGATCTATCGTCTGCTTTTGACATCGTCGATCACTCGATTCTTCTCCATCGCCTTCGTCATGATTATGGCTTCTCTTTACCCACTGTATCATGGTTTTCTTCATATCTATCAAACCGTACATTTCGCGTCTATTCTAACTCTTCTCTCTCATCCTTCGTCCATTCCGTCCGGTGTTCCACAAGGCTCCGTATTAGGCCCTATACTTTTCTCTCTTCTTCTTGGTGATTTGTCTTCGATTTCTCATAAATTTAACTTTCATGTTATGCAATATGCTGATGGCATTCTCATCTATGCTCATGCACATGTTTGTCGTATTCACGATCTTGGTGTTTCCGCTTCGGACTGTCTTGTCTTAATTTCCAATCATCTTTCTTCCCTTCGCCTTTCTCTGAATCCTGATAAATCCAAAATTATGTGGATCCTACCTCGACGCCTCGGCTTCGAACCTCCCTCCGTATCATTAAATTCTACAATTCTTCCTATCGTTGATAATCTCGTTTTCCTAGGCTTCCATTTTGACAACCGACTTTCACTTAAACCTTTCGTTAAAGATAAAGTACGCTCATCTACCTTGATACTCCGCAACCTCCGTCAAGTTCGTAAATTGATCGATCTCCTTTCTTGTATGACTTTCATATCTTCTCTCCTTTTTTCTAGACTCGATTATTGTCTTAGTCTATTTTCCAACTCACCTAAATCCACTTTTCTTCCCCTACAACGCATCATCAACGCAGCCGTCCGAATTATCTTCCGTCCTCGTCGTTTTGATCATACATCCTACCATCTTGCTTCTCTCGATTTGCCTACAATTTATTGTCGTGTTCAAATTCGTCTTCTTATCGTTGCTTTCCGCCTTGTAACTTTTCATACCCCTTCATTTCTCAATCTTCCTGTTCTTGATAATTCTCGTCCTGTTTACTGTTTCTTGCGTTCCTGTAATTCCCTTCTTTTACATGTCCCAAACTACTCTACTTCCTTCAAACTCCGCTCCTTCATTGTGACTGATCCTCTATCGTGGAACCATCTGCCCTTGACTTTTTCATTTTTGTTTGTGGACTTGTAAGCGTACAGCTTGTACGCATTTGCCACATTAAATAAATTTGTATTATTATTATTCTTCTTCGTTCCTGTAATAATATATATTTGAAATGGAAGAAGATTGTGGGTTTAGTATTTATTATCTAATCAAAACAGTTGATGGGCACGCAATGTTGATTAATTTTTGACCCTGTCTGAATTTTCATATATTGAGAACCTAATCAAAACAGTTGATGGTCACGAAATGTTGACGATATATGACACCTAGAGAGAATTTGATGCTTTTATGGTCGGCTTACGATGTACCGTTACTTCTTTGGTAATTTTGTCGCGGAAACAATTTCGCTGGTCACCGAGTTTTTCACCGTTGCCAATTGAACGAATCCAGAAACGTGCTGGTATTTTGCTCCGCACTACTTTAAATTCACAATTGTGAGGTTAATTTAACCGTTAGCCAGTCTATTACGATGTTCGCTTTTAGCTTGTTCCAAATGAGTTATGTCCTCGATTGACAGATCGATACGAAGTAACAATTTATTCCTTACAAGATTGTACACATAATTGATAACAAAAAATAATTTATTTAAGTCTGATTTAAATAAAAATAATCTACTAAAATAAAATCCTCAATCAAAGTTAGTCGTCATCTTCATCACCGCCATTGCCATTAATTGTAAGCTGTTCATAAATATGGCTGACATCCTTCCACTGCTTTCCTTTATTAATTCGATCAAATATACGATGTGATACATTATCTAATGCACGCTCAGCAATAAAGCATCCACCAACAACGGCAAGCACTAGAGTGGATGTCCTTTTTAGTATAAGATCATATGCTAATTTATTAATGAAATTAACGGCACCGCGTATTCCGGGATATGACATCTGAAAATTAATTTTAAGTTTAAATAAAGTTTTATATGCTATCTCTCATCATAGTAATAGTTAAGTTTTAGTTGGGTTGTCAAACGTTCAATAATTATGCAATCAATTATTTATTCGATCAATTAATTATTATTAAATCAATAATAATTTATTATTATTTATTAATATTCAATCAATTGTTAATTGCGTTATTCCTAACGCAATTATTCCTGATACATTAAAAAATTGTCTTGGTAAATTCAAAAAATATACAAATTAAGAGTTAGATATAATTTGAAACATATTGGCTTTCATTTATCGTAAAAGTTACTCATTTTTTAAACATGCATCTTACTTGCATTTGTAAAAGACTGTTTCACGGCTTCATAATCTCCTTACGTTAAAAAAATGTCTCGGTGAATTAAAATATATAATATAAAACACAATCGAATCATCAATGAACGAATTAACAATGCCTAAGCAGAAGAAGAATACACTTTCGTTAAAGCAGCACACGATATTGAGCCAAAATCTGCAATCAAACAAAATCATGATTTTGTTACTCTCGAAATTGGTTGTGACCAGCGGATTGTGAAATATGGACAATTGTGAATGTCTCTGAGTATTCGAGAAGTAAAATCAAAACGACGCCGTTATTATGTGGTTTCTGACAGGCTGCTAAATTAACAATACTATTCAACATCAAATAAAAGGATCGATCAACCAGTGCATCTATATCGCAAAATGTGATTAAACCTGTATTGGCGCCTTTAATACAAAACAGCCAGTCTCGTGATTTGTCTGCAGAATTGGATGCGCCCGCTTGTGTCTGCTTGGATACAGACAAGTTTAGACGAGTATATGCTCATGCACCCGCACATCGCATACACGATATAGGCATTTCTACCTCCCACTGTCTTTCTTCTATCTACAAACGTCTCTCCAATCTCCATCTCATTCTAAACCCCGGAAAAAACCAAAATAATGTTGATCCTCCCCCGTAAACCAAACATATTTCCTTCCACTGTATATTTTGCCTCATCTTACATCCCCATAGTCTACAATCTCACTTTCTTAGGCTTCCATTTCGATGATCACATTTCCCTTAAACCCTTCGTCCGTGACAAGGTCCGCTCATCTAACTTAATTCTCCGTAACATCCGCCGTATCTGTTCCCTTATCGACTTCCGTTCTTGTATGTCTCTTCTTTCATCTCTTCTTTTCCCTAAAATCGATTACTGCCTTAGCCTTTTCGCCAATTCTCCAAAATCCATTATCCTACCCCTACAACGAATAATCAACACCGCCGTTCGAGTGCTCTTTCGCCTCCGTCGCTTCGACCACACATCCACATATTTTGCCCAACTCTCCTGGCCCACCATCCACATCCGCATCAAACTCCGCCTTCTTCTCGTTACCTTTCGTCTCATCGCTGTCGGCTCCCCATCGTTCATCAACCTTCCTTTTTAGACGATACTCACCCCACCTCGCTATCGTTTCGTTCCTGTCATACCCTCTTACTCCACGTTCCTAATTACTCCAACAACTACGGTCTCCAATCCTTCCTCGTCGCCACCTCACTCGCCTGGAATCAACTCCCTCTCGACGTCCTCCGCGCCCCTTCTTTATCACATTCAAACACCTCATTCGTTCACACCTTATCGACACCTGATTCACAGTCTTGTTTTGTTGTGGTCATGTAAACGTGCGCTGGCACGCATTTGCAACGTTAAAATAGATTCTTTTTTATATACAATATGATAGTACAGCCCAAACAGGGCTGTGGTATCATCAGCGTATACCACTAGATGTTGATCGCGTTTAAATTTTTTGTAAAGTTCAATAGAGGCGGAAAGATACAAGATTGGAAAAAATTGGGAGCAAGATATAAGATTGGAGAAAATTGGGAGCATAGAAGAATAGATTTGTATACAACAATATTTCCACCCTGTTAACGATTCTCGCAGGCAACCCAAGGGACCTAAGAGAAGAGATAACAAAAGGAATGAAAATGCAGTCGAATGCAGCAGAAAAGTTAAGAAAAACAGCCACAGCAAGTTGATGACTGTCGAAAGATCAAGAAGAGTCAATTATTTTTTTGTTCACAAATTTTCAACCACTACTGCGGTCATCATCAGGAAAACGTCATTACACACGTTACAACAACCATATATAGCAAAACAAAACCTGGAAGAAACATATCGGAAGTTAATCTGGAAAAATAAATTTGCCATTTGTAATCAAGTGGGTAGGCACATCCGGTTTATTACCCTCGAAGTTGTTGTCGGGATCAAGGTAACGCAATATGATAGCCTCTTTTATTTGCGTTGTAGACTTATCACTTTCGTGGGCAATAATTTCTGCACCGGCAAAATTTATGTCATGGCCGTTGGCGGCAGAGTGATTCCAAACTGCTGAGCTGATATGTCCAAGACGTAGTGCCCGCTTGTGACCCAATAAACGAACAGCAAGTTTTTCACCTGTTTGTCCTACGTAATGAGCCGCGCAATCATTACACGGTATACGGTAGATCCCTCCAATCTTTTCATATTTTGGTATTATTTTGAATAAACCAGACATAACAGGTCTACGCTTACAAAATACTGTACTGTGAGAACCAGTGTTTCTAATTGATAGCCTTAACGCGTGTTGGAGACGATTAAATGCATGATCGTTCCAAAACGGAAAATTTAAATATTTTGTTACAGGCTTTACATAGTCGTTTAGTGCTTTATTATGAATCTCTTTTGCTGCGTTATGACTGCGCTTAATAGCCCATAAAGGATATCCCGAATCGAATAGAGACTGTCGTATTTGCTCGTATTCTAATTTCAGATCATTCTCTGTAAAACAGTATCTATGCATGCACAGGAATAGCGAACGAGCAGCAGATATCTTATACCTCATTGGGCAGATCGATGTCCATGGCGTGGTCATGTTAATGACACCTTCCTTCCTAAACACATTAGTCTTAGTAATGCTACTATCTTCACGCAAACATTGTACGTTTAGGAAGGAAATAGCATCGTCCTTTTCAGCACAAATGTTCCACTTTATTCGAGTATCCAAATTATCTAACATATTGAAGACTTTTACAACCACAGGATTATTGATACTCATGAATACGTCATCAACGTATCTGCCCCAATAGACTAATCCTTTTATATGGAAATACACATTTGCTTCAATTTTTCGCATAAATAAATCGGCTAGAGTAGGACCTAACGGGGAGCCCATTGCAACTCCATCTACTTGCACATACAATTCGTTGTTGAAAGGGAATATGGATTCAGTTGTACATACGTGAAGTAAATGTTGCCATTCGTTCAGTGTTAACGTCCATCGTTTACATTTCTGACTTAGGAGGAGTGCAGCGTCAACAATTGTTTCATGAACTGGAACATTCGTGAAGAGGTCGCAAACGTCAGCAGTAAAAAACTTGACATTTAGTGTGTTCATTTTCCGCATATGTAACACAAACTCATGGCCATTTTTATTGTTGAATGTGACGAACCCATAGAGTATCTTAAGCACTGGTTTATCATCTTTGCCAGACGGTGAGCGTGTGAAGTGTAACTGGCGATTACGGGTCTTACAAACCTTCCAGCTTTATGGGTTTTTGGTAACAGGTACATAAAGCCAGGGGCGCTATGTTTAGAACGAATGTTCCAATAATCAGCGGTCGGAATTACTCCACGACGGTTTAGTTGCAAGAGCGTAGCGTTGAGACACTTCTCCTTTTTTAATGTATGGTCACGCTCTAACTTCATAAATTTGGTCGTGTTTGATAAAATATCAAGACCAAACTTGATGTAGTCACATCTGTTAAGAACGACCAAGTTATTGCCTTTGTCTGCTTTGCAAATAGCCAATGTTTCATCATTCCATAGCGTCTTCAGTGCAAATGCTGACAACGCTTGGAGGGCAGACCTATGTGAGCGATCGTCATGTAGTAGGAAATCGTTAATGCGACTTATATGCGTTTTGTACCCAGCAATGGCGAACATAACGTTCGCCCACATAGGTTTGCTTACTTTTAAATGAAGTCTGCTTACACAATAAGTTGATGACTGTTATCCTGACAAAACTGATGCACTTCACCTATTGCAGTATGAACCAAGCGATCTTTTACGTATCCATGAAAACCTGGTTGGATTAAATTTCGTGTTATTAGATAGTCGCGGATTTTACACGCAAACGCTTTTTCGAAATGGAGATGAGGAAGTTTTGAATCAAGATAGGTCGCAGATCTTTAGGACATGAAATCGATTTTTTGGTATAAAAACACGACGGCTGATATTAATGCTAGCAACATCGGACGGAGAGGCTAGTTGCATTGTGATTACAACCTCCTTTCTCTGACTATCTGTTAAAAGCTGACAGGCCCGAGTGGCTCATGGTATTTGGAGGTGCCTGGAAGTGGTCCTCAGGAGCTTAGGATATCTGTTACAGAAAAGTCTCTGCTCCTGAGGTCACACCAAGTCGGATTGGTTGAGGCGATTTAGTGGTTCCATAATTATGTAGGGATATTGACTCCTCCAAAACTTTGTCTAGGCCCATGCTACCGATCCACACATGGCTCTATTCTTCCATGATACAAACTTCTCCTTCTTGAATATTTTTTAAAAGGAAGAGTGAGAAGGGTTAAGGCGAGCTATGCTCACCCTATCCCTGCTCAGCTGGAACCTATATCTGGTTCCAGTATTCATTCGAGAGAGCATGTCTGGCGGAAATTGATAGATTGGAAAGGTGTACCATTTTAGCTAGGATCTTGAGTTTTGTTGGAGTGTAGTTGTATATGCGACCTTCTTAGGTAGTCGAAAGGATTGCGGTAGCTTGCGATGAGAGGTAGGAATTAAATTCGGTAAAGCTCTCATTAACAATTATGGGGAAGAGTTGAATAAATGCCTGAAAGATACCCACAATGATGGGGTCAAAGTATTATCTTCTCTTAACAACGTATCTTCGTCTATTCGCCAACGAATTAGGTCATTAGAGGTTGTCTGTTTTTGGCGCGACTGCTCAGTACAGTTGAGTTTCAACAACCACATTATATGTAGCAGTAATATGTCGAGGAGAGAATGAGTTCTAGAGCAATGAAAGGTGGGGGAAGATGGTTTGTGAATAAGGTAGTAGTTCATGTTCCTGCGGATTGATGCGTCAATCTAACGACCAGTTATGTCGTTGAAGTCACCAAGTAACATGTCATAACCACTACCCAATATACAATCCAGGATGTCACGGTTCTTGTGAATTTATCCTGGCCGGATATAGATATTGGCTATGCTGATGCGTTTACCATTTTTACAGAGTGATATAACTAAACAAGACAGGGCTGGACAAGAATAGTTTAGTAAGTGGGATGATCTTAAGGATCAATTTACTAAGGTTAAAAGACTTGAGATGAAGATAAGTTAGGTGGGATTATGTACGGAGTATAGTGGGAATTAATGTGCTTTGGAATAAATTGAGTAATGTCTGGGGGAGACGGATAGACCGCGTCTCCTGAAGGACTATAACATCTGCATCTCTACCGGATAGAAGTCTAAGGCAGAAGCATCTCCCGAATTCCACTAAAGGATATTCAGTGAAAAAGGCTCTTGAATACTTTGCATTGTGTTAAGGTAGCTGGAGTGGGATGATTCTCCCTAGTCGGAACAGGAGGTGAGAAGTTTCCCTTTTAAGAAGGTTTCCCTTCTCACACACAGCTGGACTAGGTTGGGACACTAATCACACTAGGTTGATACACTTACCCACGGGCAATATATTTTTTCACTAGTCGGCCGCGTTTGCTAGTCTCCAAAGGTTTGTTTGCTGTTTGGATATCTTAAACAGATGCAATGTCTTGGAAGAAGGCATATGTTTCTTAGAGGAGGATGTGGATCTTCTTTTAGAATCAATATTAGAATGACTTGATTTAGTTCTCCTCTTGGAAGACATGGCAACCGGAAGAGAGACTATTGTCGAGTGTGTATTTGTCGTTAAATGGGCAATCGTCGATTGACTTGATCGTGTTGTTTTTTCTTAAAGCGATATAAAGAAACTAAACATCTCGTCCATATTTATTCCTGATGAGCTACACTCCGTATTTGTCCTAGCGGGGGTGGAGATTGCACGTTCTTCTTAATTGAATGTCTACTCAAGTAATATTTGAAATAGAGCATTTTCTTAACCTAGAAGGGTGTTTGAGTCCACAGTTAGCACATCTGGGAGCAAGCTTGCACTGTGCGACATGATCTACATCATCCGATCCACATACACCACAAGTCATTTTTCTTCCACAAGTTAAGCTCCAGTGCTCTCATATGTGATAAGTATTACAGTTTGGAAACGTGACGTTGTCTGTGCTTGCCACTGTGAAATTTAGGTTGTAAACCATAAACGGATTGCATGAGGAGTTTGATAGGATATAAACGTTGTTCTCCTTAGTGTTCGCAAATGCAATGGGGAGATTTTGATCTTCTCTATTATTAATAAATGGAATATTATGTAGAGAATAGCGTTTTTTCAGCTCTTCTAAGTCATCTTTTGTAAGATCAGAAGTATATTCGTTATCTTTACAAATACCATAATTGGTGTTTAATACCAGTGTTCCTTTGTTGGAACAATTTTCTTTAAAGAATTGAGTGTAGGAAATTGCTATGTTAGAAGAAACAAAGGAAATTCTAGTTATTATTCATTACTTTGGCGGAATTAATCATGATTATGTTAGGTTGTAAGCTTATAAACTTCCTCAAGAATTCATTAAAGTATAAGTTTTTCTGTATTGTAATAGAAGGGGTGACGTTCACTGGGTTAACTAGTGTTTTTATTAAAGGAAGCTCCTACATTTTACGATTAAGAACAGTTAAGTCACTAACCTTTATTCAAGAAGATCCAGTTGTAATTGTTGATTTAAGTGTTTTTTCGTAGACCTTTGAAGCTCCGGAACGTTCGTTGCACAGCATTTTTTCGTTCAAAAACAAAACTGAATCCAGAGTATTACATCAAAGCGATATATAAAATGGTGATTTAGTGAAAAAATGTGCAACAAACGTTTCGTCCTTCAAAGGACTACGAAAAAAAAGTCAATTCAACGATTACAACATCAGTTCTACCCTATTACATGTATGTCTCCAGGTTCCCCACTTTCTCCAATCTTGTATCTTACTGCCTCCATTGAACTTTACAAAAAAATTTAAACGCGATCAACATCTAGTTGTATACGCTCATGATATCACAGCCCTGTGCTCAGAAGGTAGGCGCAGAGATGTAGTCTCGGACAACAGTAGTTTATTTTTAAGATTAAAAGTTCAGTTACCCTCATTCAATCTTATTTTAAACTCCAACAAATCGCAGGTGGTCATCTTTCATGGCGCCCCTGTTACCAAAAAGGAGCTTAAGAGACTAGCACTCTCCGCACTCTTATCCATTTTGCAGCCTCAACCACTCCATCTTTACGAGTCGAGTAAAATATCTGGGGTTCACCATTACTGTGAATTGGTCCGCGAAAGCTGATCTGGATAGACTCAAACGTATCCTAAAGAAAGCTAGGTGGCCCTGAAACGCGCTCAGCATCTGTTATTGAATGGGTCAAGAGCGTCCCTGGGGTACTTGGGCTATATCGGGATTAGTCTTCTTTTCAAGAGGACGTCCCAAGATTAAATACTAAGGTTTCTCAAGCTCCTCATCTCGAGATTACCGAGCATAGTCCGCATCGATTGGATTTTTCGTGGGGGAGGGGATGATATGCCCCGGGTGGTTCAGTCGGAATGCAGCATGTTGTATTGGCTGGAGGGCTCAGATCCATGTTTTACCTGAGGCCGTGACAGTGTGAAGACTCTACTATCGACTTGTCTGACTTTCTTTGTTGATTCTCTGTTTTATTTAAATAAACTTGTTTAGTGGCTATATAGTTATTTAACAAAATCTTAATTATTATAAGTAAATATTAAAATTGTAAAAACGATTTTTGAAGCTCTACACCCTCAAGCGGCTGATTGGTATGAGGATGTATTGTTATCAGATTGTTATGATATGAAATCATCAGATTGTACCTTTTGTATAACTTTATTTATAGATATTATTAAATAAAGCCGTTCTAACGTTGCTTATTTATTACAATTCATTCAATAATATTGGTTCATCGAGATGGAGAAACTATTGATGCCTTCAGTATTAAATATAACTATCGACAGTCCTAATGTTCTCAAGAGGAGTGGATACACTGTAAGCGACGCCTTGACAGTTTTATTGCTCTACAAGTATGGCTCAATGACGAATCTAAGCTACCATTACTTGTCAATCTCATCTCGAAGAAATTATTCGGATTTATCAAAGCGTGTACTTCATATGAAGAGGCTGTAAATATCTTGAATAAAGCATTCATAAAGCCTGTAAATATTCTATTCGCACGTTACCAACTTCATGCTTGCCGACAAGAACCGACAATGACTTTAGATCAGTATCTCCGAATGCTTGGCGATTTCGCTAATCTATGCGATTTTCAACCTATGGATTCTTCTTCAAATCGTAATGCACATATTACAGATTCTTTTATTCAAGGACTTCACAATAGTTACATTAGACAACGTCTCCTTGAATCTCGAGTAACTGATCTTGACAAACTAGTGACGATTGCCAAATCACTCGACGCAGCTCAACAACATGCCGCGATAATATCATCCGCAGAAACATCAAGTCTTGCATTTACTCAGGTCAGTCTGGTTGATAAATCATGTGAAGAGCACAAAAAAATTAACAGCTTCAACACACAAGATTGATCCCTTCCTTAATAGCTATCGCCCCATTTCACTACTCCCTACTCTTTCTAAGCTCTTAGAACGCCTTATCTTAATACAAATCAACGCTTATCTCTCCTCATCCAATCTGTACCCTCCTTTCCAATCCGCTTTCCGCTCTAATCACTCGACAGAAATCGCATGCATAAAAGTGTACAACGACTTACTCATTTCTCGAGACAAGGCTCTATATAGTGTTCTCATCTCCCTCGACCTCTCCTCCGCATTCGACATTGTCGACCACTCCGTCCTCCTTTCTCGCCTTCGTTATGATTACGGCTTTTCTTCCTCCTCCGTAGCATGGTTCGCCTCATATCTATCCGACCGTTCCTTTCGCGTCTGTTCTAATTCATCATCCTTCCCTCCCATCCCTATTTTTTGCGGGGTCCCACAAGGTACATTCATAGGTCCCCTGCTTTTCTCTCTTCTGCTTGGCGATCTCTCTCGTTTATCAAACCTTACTCCTTTAACGTCATGCAATACGCCGATGACATTCTAATCTATGCTCATGCACCCGCACATCTCACACACGATATCGTCATTTCTGCCTCCAACTGTCTTTCTTCTATCTGCAAACGTCTCTCCAATCTCCATCTCGTTCTAAACCCTGAAAAGTCCAAAATAATGTGGATCCTCCCCCGTAAACCAAACATATCTCATCCCACTGTATATTTTGCCTCATCGATCATCCCCATAGTCCACAATCTCACTTTTTTAGGCTTCCATTTCGATGATCACCTTTCCCTTAAACCCTTCGTCCGTGACAAGGTCCGCTCATCTAACTTAATTCTCCGTGACATCCGTCGTATCCGCCCCCTTATCGACTTCCGTTCTTGTATGTCTCTTCTTTCATCGCTTCTTTTCCCTAAAATCGATTACTGCCTCAGCCTTTTCGCCAATTCTCCAAAATCCATCATCCTACCCCTACAACGAATAATCAACACCGCCGTTCGAGTGCTCTTTCGTCTCCGTCGCTTCGACCACACATCCACATATTTTGCCCAACTCTCCTGGCCCACCATCCACATCCGCATCAAACTCCGCCTTCTTCTCGTTACTTTTCGTCTCATCGCTGTCGGCTCCCCATCGTTCATCAACCTTCCTTTCTTAGACGATACTCGCCCCACCTCGCTATCGCTTCGTTCCTGTCATACCCTCTTACTCCACGTTCCTAATTACTCCAACAACTACGGTCTCCGATCCTTCCTCGTCGCCGCCTCACTCGCCTGGAATCAACTCCCTCTCGACGTCCGCCGCGCCCCCTCCTTTATCACATTCAAACACCTCCTCCGTTCACACCTTCTCGACACCTGATTTACAGTTTTGTTTTGTTGTGGTCATGTAAGCGTGCGCTGGCACGCATTTGCCACGTTAAAATAAATCCTTTTTTTGCACTGAAAACAAATAAACGAACACGCTTCTCTCAAAGTCAAAAACGTTGTATATTTTGTGGGGGATCGTACTATCTTCAATTAAATTGTCCAGCTCGGAATTCAACTTGCCATTCATGTGGTAAAAGCGGTCATTTTGCAAACGTTTGTCGCTCTCGTAGTTTTAAGAATATTCCGTCAACATCCGCTGCTCTATATTGCGCATCTCTATTCAACCAAAGTCAAACGTATCAGAAAGTTTTGATAGATAACAAATCGTTTCAATCACTTCTGAATACGGAGAGTTCATTTTTTCTCCTTCACCGATATATTAATTTCAATTTCGCTGGTCCGAACCCTGGTTTATCTTTAGCATCTTTACAAACTGCTCCAGTCATGGATATTAAGCCGTTGACGTTATTCCCAGGTATCGACAAAACAATTCGTCCGATATGTACTAAATCACGTCGACATACACCGAAAAATTCTCGATTTATCAGGCAAGAAATCGATAGACTCCTCAAACAAGGAATTATTGAAAAGAGTAGATCACCATGGAGAGCTCAAGTTCTAGTGGTGGCAAACAACGGACGAAAGCCAAGAATGGTCGTAGATTACTCATGTACTATCAATCGTCACACGTCACTGGATGCCTATCCTATTCCAAGAATGGACTCCATGATCTCCGATATTGCTTCATACTCGGAATATACAACCGTTGACCTATCCTAAGCTTATTACCAAATACTTTTGTTGATTCAAGATGGTACATACACTGCTTTCGAAGCAGATGGGAATTTATATCAGTACCGCAGAATCCATTTTGGACTAACCAACGCTGTATGCGTTTTTCAGCGTATAATTAACCAATTAATCAAGAATAACAATTTAGCCGGTGTCTATGCCTACTTAGACGACATAATTATTTACGGGCGAAGCTTTGAGGAACACGATGAACGGTATTAAAAATTTTGTGAAGTTGCAAAGAGAGTGAGTCTCACGTTAGCCATGGAGAAAACAAAATATCGCCAAAACATGTTGAATTTCTTGGGATATCAACTATCGAAAGGTACTATTTAACCGGATCCCAATCGTGTCAAGCCACTTATCAATTTCCCATTCCTACAGATAGAAAATCTATGCAGCGTCTAACGGGTCTCCTTGCATATTATTCTAAATGGATACCTTCGTTTTCGCGAAAAATTAGACCTTTGCTCGATTGTGATACATATCCGCCTTCAAGTGATGTTAACAAAGCTATTGATGACTTGAAGAATGAAATTTCTGAGGCAACTCTAACAGCGTATACTCACGATCTTCCTTTGACCGTAGAGACTGATGCATCATATTCGTCGATAGGTGCTGTTCTGAGCCAAGCATCAAAGCCGATTGCGTTTTTTTCACAAACCCTACCAAAAACTGCGTTACATCAGTCCAGCATTGAAAAAGAGGCCCATGCCATTGTAAATAGCATTCAATATTGGAAGCATTATTTACTTGGTAAACCGTTCACTATCATAACAGATCAACGCTCTGTTTCTTTCATGTTTAGTAGAGCTCATTCGAGCAAGATCAAAAATGATAAAGTGGCTCGATGGCGACTTGAATTAATCTTACTAGCTTGTTTTCCAAAATTCTCGAAAAACTGGTCTCGAAGCATATTCGACTTCATTTAAAAAAACAATATTCTCTCAGACGCACAACACAGATTTATGCCGGGCCGTTTTTGTTTAACCAATTTAATAACAGCTCGTGAAAGATGGACTGACGCCTTGAGTTCTGGATATGTTATCAACGCTGCCTTTACGGAAGTTTCTAAGGCCTTTGACAGTGTCCATCATGCGGGTATCGTCTCATAGCTTGCTCACTATGGTTTCAATTTTCAGACCTTTAAGTGAATTAAGAATTTCTTATCTTTGGGGTCATTCCAAGTAAGAGTTGGTGGTATTCTTTCAAAGAAATCTAGGGAGCTTTCCGGTGCACCTCAATGATCTGTAATTGATCCTCTTCTTTTTGTTGTATTTCTTAATGACCTGTTCCTGCGTTTAAAGATCCATGTTTTTGCATATGCTGATGATTTAAAAATCTGGACTGTTGTTTGTACTCCTACCGATTGTCAGTCACTACAGGACGACCTTGAATGCCTTACTGAATGATGTGAAGCCAATGGACTCAAGTTAAACGTTGATAAATGTGTTTTGATGAGAATGGGGAAGACTACTTCGTCGTTCCAGTATCGCATTAGTAGTGCGTTATTAAATGAAGTTGAACACCATAAAGACTTAGATGTAATAATTCATCGCTCTCTTAAGACACGATTAACAAGTGAGCACGCAAGGATAAAAGCAACTAGGGCATTGTACTACATCAGAAATACATTTCTCAGACTGTCATCTCTAATGCTTGTCAATTACTGATCCTGGTTTGTCCGATCATTTCCTTGTCACTATTACTCTTACTCGTCCCCATCCTCCTTCTCCGCCTTTACCATTATCCACACCAAGTCGACCCTTGAAGCTTATCGATATCCCTGTTCTCTGCACAGCCTTACTCAATTCTTCATTATTTTCACTTCCTCTTAACTATCTCTCTCCCGATGATCTCTGCATTCTGTTTGATTCTGAACTTACGTCGATCCTCAATAACCTTCTGCCTAGTCGACTTCGACGTTCCCAGCGCTTGCGCCATGCTCCCTGGTTCGATTCTGACTGTAGTCTTTCTAAGCGTCGACTCCGTCACTCTTTTCGTATGTATAAACGCTTTCTTAAACGTTCTCCCAACTCACTCCCCCCAAATCTCCGTGATTCCTACTTTTCTCTACGCCGTTCACATCTCGTTCTTATACATACTAAACGTACTCCCTTTTGGCGAAATCAACTCGAGTCATCTTCCAACTCTAAATCTCATTGGAAAATCTTAAACTCAATTCTTTCACGATCATCTACCCCTTGTAATATAAATCCTGATGAATTTTCTTCTTATCTACAAACTAAGCTATCTAATTTACTTTCCCTACTACCCATAGCCCCCTTGTACCCACTCTTCTCTTTAAATACTTCCCTCCCAGAACTATTCCACCTACTTTCCGTTTCGTCTGATGAAGTTTCTTCGGTTCTGATGTCATTACCTAATAAAACATATCCTTCTGATCCAATTCCCACTCACTTGCTAAAAAATATCTGCTCCTTTATCTTACCCTTCCTAACCACATTGTTCAACTCGTCCATCCGTAGCAGTACATTTCCTTCCATCTGGAAATGCGCCACTGTTCGTCCTCTCATCAAAAAGCAATCTCTCGATTCCTCACTACCATCTTCGTACCGTCCTATTTCACTTCTCCCGACCCTCTCTAAACTCCTTAGGCGTCTCGTTCTTAAGCAAGTTAATACATATCTCTTTTCCTCTAACTTATTTCCTCCCTTCCAAGCCGCTTTTCGCTCTAATTACTCTACCGATATTGCATGTATTAAAGTTTATAACGACTTACTCATATCGCGAGAACATAAATTATGTAGTGTCATAGTTTCTCTTGATCTATCGTCTGCTTTTGACATCGTCGATCACTCGATTCTTCTCCATCGCCTTCGTCATGATTATGGCTTCTCTTTACCCACTGTATCATGGTTTTCTTCATATCTATCAAACCGTACATTTCGCGTCTATTCTAACTCTTCTCTCTATCATCATTCGTCCATCCCGTTCAAAGTTCCCCAAGGCTCCGTATTAGGCCCTATGCTTTTCTCTCTTCTTCTCGGTGATTTGCCTTCGATTTCTCATAAATTTAACTTCCATGTTATGCAATATGCTGATGACATTCTCATCTATGCTCATGCACCTGTTTATCTTATTCACGATCTACGTGTTTATGCTTCCGACTGTCTTGTGTCAATTTCCAATCATCTTTCATATCTTCGCCTTTCTCTGAATCCTGATCATTCCAACATTATGTGGATCCTACCTCGACGCCTCGGCTTAGAACCTCCCTCCGTAACATTAAATTCTACAATTTTTACTATCGTTGATAATATCGTTTTCCTAGGCTTCCATTTTGACAACCGACTTTCACTTAAACCTTTCGTTAGAGATAAAGTACGCTCATCTACCTTGATACTCCGCAACCGCCGTCAAGTTTGTAGATTGATCGATTTCCCTTCCTGTATGACTCTCATATCTTCTCTCCTTTTTTCTAGACTCGATTATTGTCTTAGTCTATTTTCCAACTCACCTAAATCCACTCTTCTTCCCCTACAACGCATCGTCAACGCAGCCGTCCGAATTCTCCTCCGTCTTCGTCGTTTTGATCATACATCCCACCATCTTGCTTTTCTCGATTTGCCAATAATTTATTGTCGTGTTCAAATTCGTCTTTTCTTTGTTTTCCGCCTTGTAACTTGTCATACCACTTCATTTCTCAACCTTCCTTTTCTTGATAATTTTCGTCCTGTTTACTGTTCCTTGCGTTCCTGTAATTCCCTTCTTTTACATGTCCTAAACTACTCTATCTCC
The DNA here is from genome assembly GCA_012934845.2 of Pomphorhynchus laevis. NCBI lineage: Eukaryota > Metazoa > Acanthocephala > Palaeacanthocephala > Echinorhynchida > Pomphorhynchidae > Pomphorhynchus > Pomphorhynchus laevis. The sequence continues at coordinate 53,005 of WNNJ02002393.1, forward strand.
TTTGGACTCCGCTCCTTACTGGTGGCTACTCCTCTATCGTGGAATCATCTGCCCACCATATACGCGAATCAACTTCCCTGCCGTGCTTCAAACGCCAAATCCGATCCAATTTAAACAATTTATCTGCTTGACGTTTTCATTTTTGTTTGTGGACTTGTAAGCGTGCAGCTTGTACGCGTTTGCCGCGTTAAATAAATTTGTATTTGTTAAAAAATGCTTGGTATCTTATTATCTTCACTAGTCCGCCCTCATCTGGAGTACTGCATCCCTGTATGCTTTCCTACCACTAAGCGAGAATTGCCCGTTTATGAGTCGGTACTGAAGAGAGGTTCAAGGATATGCTTTAGGACAAGAGCGTCCTACCACATGCGGCTGCGTGCGTTAGGGATAAGCTCGATTCGTGACAGATTTGTTTTACTATCCTGCCTTTGGGCGATTATAAACAAACTTGATGGCTTCCCCGCAAAAATCCTTGGATTGAGAAGTAGGTTATTACGCGGTCACTTGAAATCGCTGCATAAGAGGCACCATTCTCAATTTTCTGCCAACTTTCGACTGTCACATCGCGCGCTTAACTTATGGAATGTGTTGCCTAAGGAAGTCATCGCTGCTTCTTCGATGAAGCACTTCAAGCGACTGTACCTAGCATGGATAAAGAATCGACACTCGCACTTCAACGGATATATTGAATCCTGCTTATCTTGATGCTGACAATTTACTGAATTAATTTGTAATTTTTTTGATCAGGCAAAACAACTTCGCAGCTAATGCCTTGTATTTAATAATAATTAAATAAAATAAATTACAAGTGTAGGTATGAGCTATCAAAGTCCCATCGGGTTGAGCGATCATTGCATGATGCCAACAAATTGATACAGAAGTATTACGAGAGGCATTATGAACATCATTCAACTGTTCTAGTTACGACATTGAGGAACGGTGACAAGTAATTGAATCAGGTTTAGTACTTTTTTCAGATGAGTTTGCAGCACTCGTGGAGTACAAAAAAATAAAGCTAAATACTATCCTTAATTTTACACTGAATTGCGGTATGCTCTGAAACATAGGTATCGACTATTTGAACTAAGCCGTCATCCGAATAGTTTTAAATTGACGTATACAATGTTTCGTAATTTCGTCAATCGCCTTAAGATTACAAAAATGCGAATTTTTAAGGATCAAGTAGCTTTACAAATTGATACAGAACCAAAAATGTTTTGGGCTTATGTGAAGGGATCAAGAGCTCTGCTACCATCTATTTAATCTTTAAGAGATGGTAACGCTCGCGTGGCATCGCCGGACAGCATGGCAGAAGTGTTTGACCCGGAACTACGGCCGATCATTTGCACGCCGACCTATAGCATTTCAAAAATGTTAAATGACATAATCGAGTTATTTCTACCAAACACTAATGAATCCAAGTCTAGCTTCGAATTGGTCGATATGCTAAAACGGAGTTAACCGCTTGGGATGATGGTTTCGCTCGATGCTAAGAATCTATTTACCAATGTGCTAGTTGAAAAGTGCATTGGCATTATAGTAGAGTATATCTACCGGGATTGCTTACAAAGGGGGGTAAACATCCCCAATATAAGAGAAACACATGTTTCAATTGCTAAAAACATTTTTAAGTGAGTCCGTTTTCAAATTTTACCACAAGAAAACGCTATATAGAAAAAATAAACAACGTCAAAACTTTATGATAAAAAGGCTACCAATTAAGTGTTTGTAAAGAAATTTTGAAAGTCGTTGATTAAAAAGATACCCAATGTCTCACTTCACAGATCAGCTGCTTACGCATTAAATTTGGAATCGAAATCTTAAAGATAATGAGACAACGGACGCCGTTAAGAGTGATCTTGTATTTAATATTCCTGAAAAGAATACAAATCCACATTACGGAGAAATAGTAAAACTGTATAACAAGAACCTGCGCAACTTGTATAAATCCAATGCGTTGCGAAAGCAACGAACTGAAAACGTTATGAATCTCTCTAACATAAATGTTCCTTATGACATCTTGACAAAGATGTCATAAGGAGCATTGAGTACAAACATCAATACTAAATTCGATCATGCACTTCGAACATTTTAAATTGAAACGTTCTATAGCCACATAATTCATCTTCAAACTGAATAAGATCTGCAAATAATGAACGACGAATTGCTGAGATGTCAATTAAAACGCTTTGATCTTAATTAACAACCCAAAGGATTACACCACAGACTTATTGGCAAACAAACTACAGAAAAACTCCGCGAATTCTGCGATAATGAAAACATCAGTATACGCAAAGCTGACAAAATATCGACAATCGTAATAATGCGAAACGATTATTACGTTCGGAAACTTGACATCATTCTGCAAGACGAAACAAAATTCAAAGCAATACAAGGAAATGAAAAATCTTTAATAAAAACGATAACCTCAAAGATCAACAAAATTATATCAGAAGTAAACAAGACGCAAAAACATGACGTCAATGCTTCAAACTTACTAAAAAGATCACTAGAGACTACAGACCAGGTTATATTAATGGGTTTTATGTGATCCATAAAGACCAAGCAAACCCAGGACTACGGCCGATCATATAAACTATTGGCACGCCTACCTATGACATTTTAAAAATGTTAAATGACATCATCAAGCCCTCTCTACCAAACATATGAATCAAAGTCTAGCTTCGAATTGGTCGATATGCTAAAATGTATCCAACCGCATTGGATGGTGGTTTCGCTCGATGTTAAGAATATATTTACCAATGTGCCCGTCGACAAGTGCATTGGCACATTATAGTGGATTATATCTACCGTGATCCTTTATAAAGAGAATTAAACATCCCCAACATGTTACCTTATGACACGCATAGCCTGCGACTTAATTGGTAAGGAGAAGACGATGATGCGTATCTTACGACGGGCATATCGAACGCTATACGCCGCATCTAGAAACAGTACATCGGTACAGTGTGTTTGCTGATTATATATACAGGCGATTAACGTTGTTAGTTTGTTTCGTTTTGTGAAAAAACACTTGTTAAGTTTACACATGTCATTTGGTGACGAGGGTGTTTCAGTTCACCAAAGGATTCACGAACGAAACTTATGGAATGCAAGCTGGCCAAACAACAGAATCATCAACAGTCTATAAACATCTCGTCGAAATAATGCACGGCTACAATTTTACACAGTCAAGTGAATCAATATAATCTACAAACTAACCTAAACAAACATCTCAGAGATGTTTGTTTAGGATAAAGATTCGATCGTAATTCCGAAACATGGGAAACTAAGTGTCATGATGGTTCCCCATGTTGATCCACTCATCAAGTGATTGGATCAACAATATTGAAGGGCATGCACAGGCATATCTTCAGTTAAGATATGCCGGTTTTATAAAAAAATTACAATGTCACTAAAAATCAAGTCATTTAGATTCAGGTTCATGTTTTAGCACAGAAACTAACTGATTAACTTTTAAATTAACTAAACTAACTAAATTAACTTAAACTAGCTAAAATAACTAGTTTAACTTAAATTAACTAAATTAACTAGTTTAACTAGTTTAACTAAATTAACTTAAACTAACTAAATTAACTTTTTCTAATGGGCATATTTTTTCACAATGGATTACACATTTATGGATCATTTACTATTGTTTAATAGGTTAATTTCGATTAATTGTAAATTTGCAATATTAAAATGGATTATTTACTATCGTTTAATAGGTTAAATTCGATTAAATGTAAATTTGCATTATTAAAATAATGAAAAGTAAACTTGTCCAAACATACATACGAGTGGCGACGCTCAACGTAGAAACACTGACGGGTAAATCTCAAGAGATTGCAGCTGACCTAAAAAGGAGAAAGATTGACATCTGTGCATTTCAAGAGACCAAATGGAAGGGAGGAAATGCCAAGGAAATTGGAGACTGGTACAAACTGTACAACATGGGTACAGAGACAGCACGAAATGGAGTAGCCATTGCAGTAGCGGAGAGACAGAGACCAAGTGTGCGAAGTGACGCGATACACAGGGAGGTTGACGAAGTTCAAGCTGGCATTGTGGGAAACAACCGTCTACTACTTCTCTGCGTATACCCTCCCAAACAGGGTGCACAGATGACAAGAAGCTGGACTTCTGAGAAATGCTAGATGAAATTACGGCAGAAGTACCAGAAGAAGACTATGTGATCATAGCCGATGACATGAATGTCCATGTTGGACAGACGGACGAGAGTGAATGTCATTGTGGATATGGCATCGGTGAGAAGAACGCAGAAGTGGATCAACTTCTATAATTTGCAACAGCGCACAGCCTAATTATCACCAACGCCAATTTCACAAAAAGGCCGAGCCAACAATACACGTATTACCATGGAACGGGTACACAAGCCAGGAAGTCGCAAATTGATTTCGTCCTGGTGAGGCGAAAGCACAAGAAGACGGTGTTCGACACAAAGGTCATCCCATCCGAGACCACAGCGACTCAACATAAGCCACTGATATGCGACCTGAAACTTGAAATCTCTTATAAACCGAGGCCAGAACAAACGAAGACGATCCGAATCAAGTGGTGGAAATTGAAGGAAGAAGACAAATTTGGAAAAAAGGCAAAGCTGGCCCGGATAAGACTGCCTAGCGTACATGGAGTTCAGGACACCTGGATCGCGTTGCTCCGCACGATCTACCTAGCTGCAAAGTAGTTACTCGGATCCACAAAGCCATGTCAACAATACATTGACAAAGAAACATGGTTCTGGACAGAAGAGGTCAAATACGCGGTGAAGGCAAAGAAAATTCCTACAATGCTCTTTGGATAGCACAAACGCAAGAGAACAAGGATGAGTACCACCGAGCGAAAAAAGCAAGGAAACAAGTGGATATTGCTAATAGTAACCAGATAGATAATCTCTACCAAAAGCTCGACACTCGAGAAGGAGAAAAAGGCGTGTACCGACTAGCCCGTGGAAGACGAAAGAAGGCAGCAGAAATCGAGAAATTCCATGGCATCAGTGATGAGCGACAAAAACTCCTGATACATCCACAAGACGTGCTAGAGAGATGGAGAAGATATTTCAAAGTTATCCCCACATAAGAGCTCGAACACTCACCAATACTAGAATGGACTCCAAACCACACAGAAGTTGAGGAACTCAACGAGGCAGAAATCAACGAGGCAATAATGAAGATGAAGCTGGGTTAATCCAACGGACCAGATGATGTGCCGGCGGACTTCTGGAAAATCAACCTGGATGAGTGGACATTATGGCTAACCAAGCTTTTCCAGAAGATTGTTGACGCAAAAGAGGTGCCAGAAGACTGGAGTCTCAGCACAACTATCCCAATCTGGAATCAGAAAGGAGGCCCAGCAGATTGCCCAATCTACTGGCTACTCCGTCTTCTAAGCCACACCATGAGGATTTTAGAGAGAGTGCTCGACAAGAGAATACGTGACACGATCAAACTAACTGTCAACCAGGCAGGCTTTGTGCGCAACTATAAAGCCATCGATGCAATACACTCAGCCAGACTACTCCTTGAAAAGCACAGAGAGAAGAAGCAGCCCCTCCATGTAGCTTTTCTAGACCTTTAGAAGGCGTTCGACAGAGTCCCTCATGAGCTCTAATGGTACACCTCAGATGCAGAGAAGTACCGGAGGAATTGATCGAATTGGTAAAGATGCTGTACAAAGGAACTACGATCAGCGTGCTAACAGGAGCGAGAAAATCCAAAGAATTCCCAGTCTCAGTAGGTGTGCACCAAGGATCTGCACCCTCTCCATTACTATTTATCATAGTTATGGACGTTACGACGAAATACCTGCAAAGATAAGCACCATGGACCATCCTGTATGCCGACGATGTTATGCTGGTATCTAAGGACAAGCATGACCTCGAGCAGCAAGTGCAATAATGGCACAATCGCCTAGCACAATTTGGGTTGAAACTGAACACAGACAAAACGGAGTATATGACGACGAACAAGAACGAAGATATAAGCATATCAGTCAATAGAGTACCTCTGCCAAAGACAAATGCGTTTAAATATCTGGGATCATTCCATTCATCTCTAGCATAGGAGGAGTGGCAAAAGACGTCATTACTCGCAAAAGCTAGCTGGACGAATTGGAGAGCAGCCACTTGAGTCTTGTGCGATAAACGTATGCCATACAGAGTCAAATCGAAGTTCTACAGATGCGTGATACGGCCTGTAGCGATGTAGAACATCGGCACCGATGCTTGCCCGATGTCATTGCCCAATACTCGGCACCGATGTACGGTGCCGAGTATTGGGCAATGACAGCAGAAGCAGAACGTAAGCTGGGATGTATGGAAACGGAAATGCTAAGGTGGATCGCGGGAAAAACTCAAACGTATGCCAGACAGACTCAAATCGAAGTTCTACAGAAGCGTGATACGGCCTGTAGCGATGTACGGTGCCGAGTATTGGGCAATGACAGCAGAAGCAGAACGTAAGCTGGGATGTATGGAAACGAAAATGCTAAGGTGGATCGCGGGAAATACTCGCCAAGACCATATTCGTAACGAAGAATCAACGCTGAGATGGTATGGACATATACTGAGGGTAGACCTAAACACACTGGCGCAGGCCCCGCTTTAAATCAAGGTTGACGGAAATAGACAAAGAGGAAGATCACAGAAAAGATGGATGGATACTCTACAGAATAATATGAAAATGGTCGGATTCACGCCCGAAGACGCAGCGGATAAGGCATGTTGGCACCAGCGAACGTGGCAAGCGGACCCCGCCAAACGGGATAAACGCTAAGAAGAATTATAATAATTTACTAAATTTGAATTGTAATTACAATTAATTCAGGCAAAAATAATATTGACAATGCCGACTCAGAAGACCCAGACAAAGAATAAATGAAACCTTTTACTAAGGTCACAGGCATTGAATAAATGTAATTAGTGAAGTTCAACATGTAATATATTCTCTACTATTTTATTTCTTGTAAATTTATTTAAATTTACAAGAAATACCATATAATACATACCATATAATATAAAATATAATACATTAAATAATGAAATTTTAAGAATTGCAACAATATGTAATGATATTGGCTTTCTTCAAAATCATTTAAATACTTTAATAGATGCATATTTTAAACTAGGTTACTATAAAAATACCATCAAGCAGAAAATAGTAAAATATATAAATCAACACAATGATATAAAGAATAAATTTAAACTCTTAAGTGGCAAATTTTTATGGATGGATAATAAATAATATACTTTGTATTAGAATAAGATACTAGATAGTTATTTCAGAGGAAATACATCATTAGCATGTATTTGGCCCCGCTGCTATGTTGGGTAGAAGAGTTAGGGGCCGAAACCTGATAGCATAGCAGTTCCTCCTGATGACCTCTAATTCTTATTCTGATACAACGTCTGTTATTTATTAGTCAATTCATAAAAATGACGTTTATTTTAAATTTCAATTTTTTAACTTGATTTAAATTATAGAAATTCTAAAAACAATTATTTATTTTATTATTTAATTATCAAATTTTGATTTAGCATTATTATATTTTGTTTATTTTATAATTATATTAAATACGTAGACTCAGTTAGCTGATTTAATTATTCAAAGTAACGCACAGTAATACACAGTGAAAAGTTGAAAATTTCACGATTAAAAGAGTAAAACAAAAATCCGTAATTTTATCACATGAAAGTATTTCAGGTGAAAGTATATCGCATTGTACAGAAAAGAAGACTAATGCCTTTCGAGAAACAAAATCCGTTGAAAATTGAAATAATCACCGGTTTAAACATTTACTATGATATTTTGTGAAATTTAATTAGCTCAAATTGAAGGCAGTTGAACTGTTGTTGAACTGCTGTTGATCTGTAGTCGTGGAAATTGTAGTCATATCGCCCCCTGACATCATTCCAGTTAACTGTCCAAGCACCCGTCTTAGCTCATCGACGTTGTCTGCGTACCTTCTTATCTGACTGACAATGTTACTTCTGGCCGCCCCGTCCTTATTTAAATTGTCAACAGTTGAATTCAGTTGAACATTCCGTCGAGCAAACAGCAATTCGTCGTTCATCAAAATCATAAATTTCTAAACAATTTACATTAATTATGTAAGTTACGGCTTATCTGTAACTATACTTTTAGTTTATAAATAAGGTTTACTAAACATTTACAATTGAATACAGAATCACTAAGAGGTTTGTCTTTAATCATTTTAGTTCAAAAAACGGAGTTATTCATTTTTGCTTAATTATTGAGTTGAATTCGGTTAATACTACTGGTTGAAAAGCTAACTAAACCGGTTGATATATATTGTTATCGTGGAATATACCCTTTAAGTTATAGCAATGCGGGAAATTTTTGTCTTTTTAAGAATGCAATCAGTTAATTATATTCAGAAATTTCAACTTTATATAATCGTATATGTTACCATCAAATTATTTATATCTTGTAAATTATATCTTTTTTTGAATAAACCTTATTTATTATTCATTTGATACAATCTTCGGTTCCCTCAAATGGGCCTTTGTGCAATTAATTATGATCTTGTCATTATTCTGTGATTGGATGCGTGCTTGTAGGAAAATACTCTACAGGCATGCCACAGCGAGAACGGGGCGATCTTAGACAAAGAGAAGAGGATCGAGCAATTGCAAACAATATTTTTTTCATCAGTGCCAAAATTTCGGAATATTGCTGTCTTGAGCGTTGCGCCTTAATCGCAGCTAGTGATTTCAGAAATAGTATCATCTCATCACCCATACCACCGACGTGGAGAAGATGAGAGGCACGAATCTTCTCCGTTTAAAACTAACAATGTGTCTCTGTATTTCGCATTTTTTCTTGCTTCATTGCTGGCAAACACGGATGCAGGGACACCACAAGCATACGATTGAGCGTGAATATTAAAGATGGCGACGTCTAGAAACGTCCGCTCAAATCGATTGTTCTGAAGTTCGGAACATACAATGTCCAAACGTGCACCTCTGTCGCGCGTAGTCGTCCGAGCTTCGAAATCAAATTCAGCTGGGACATCAGTAAATTATAATTGTAAATTATATCTTGCGCAAATAATAATAAATAAATCTTGCATAAATAATTATCTTGCATATTATATGTAAATTAATCCTTGCTGAGATCCTAGAAAAAATAAATAATTCAATAATATATTTGTTCATTCATATAATTAGCAGCATTCGAGGTTCTTTAGTGAAAAACTACAATGCGAAAATACATAAAATAAAGTTACTCTCAAGATATGCTCCTAAATATAATAGTCAAATCTCTCCAACTTAACTATCTAGCCAGTAATAAAATCGGCTGCTAATTGTACGATAAAATGCATTTATCATCGTTTTCTTATATTTTTCTCCATATATAGATATATAAATATATATCTACGTATTTAGTTGCCAATTACTATCTATATAATTAGTATGCTTATTATGTGTTTGGAACGATCCCCATGATCTATTAAAGTTTGTTATTTTACATATATATATTTATTTATTTTTTTCATATTTTCCTGCTGTATCAAAGATAAGATCAAACCTGTGAGGACAATATCGTGCCACAATCAGAAAAACTTTTGCTCACAGATGCAATAAAGTACAATTAAAAAGCATTAATTGCTAGTGGCAGCATGAAAAATAGTGATCCGGCTAGCGGATCACACAAGTAGGTAGGTTTCTAATAGATCGTTAGAATACGATCCCCTACCAAAAGTAATATACAGAAATGTATATCTACACCACTGGAATTACTACACCAATTACTATCTATATCATTATTATGCATATTTTGTGTTTGGAACGATCCCCAAGATCTATTGAAGATCTGCATAGTTACTATTATTTTACATATATATATATTTATTTATATTTTTCTCTGAATAGTAGCGTCCTACTGTATCAAAAATAGGATCACTACCTCTGAGGATAATATCGTGCCACAATCAGCAAAATTTCAGCTCACAGATGCAATCAAGTACAATTTATTTACATATGCATATATTGTTCAGAGCGTTAAAACATTTAAAGGAAAATATTTTCTCTCGATGTTTAAACGCCGTGAACAATTTAAGAGCACATCGAACGTATCATTGGGCAATATCCATATATATTTATTTGTTAAAACGTTCTGTCTTGTAGGGCACGCTGATGTAATTTGGGGATCATCCGATCAAAGCTTGTGATTAATGGGGACTAATTTTAACTATGCAGTAAGATCATGCGAAGTGATTTTATTGTAAAAGCATCTATGATGTCCAGCACTCGCTTATCAGATTTATATGTGCCGGTGTTGTTTCATTTTAATTTCATTTTCATTCAAATTTAAAAATACTATTTTCAACTAAAATAAATAATATTTTTAACTAAAATTTTATAGTAAATATAAAATCTAACAATATCGTTCACTATATATTAGTAGATGATAGCTAAACAACTTATGCAAAAAAATCAATTTTTATACCAAATGATTTTCTAATTTCATGCATGTTGTCTTAAATGCGTCGTGTATATTGCTGATTTCTTTGTTATAATAGTCAATGTTTTTCGAATTGCTAAAAGCAAGTGATTAATAATTTTTAATAAAGCGAATAAAAAACTGTTAAAAATAATTAGAAGTAAAAATGTTAGTATATTCAGCTTTATTCATTTATATAAATTGCAAAATTTTCATAAAAAATTAAATAGCTACTTAATATTCGATTTATTTTTAAAATAAAACGACCTGGTAACAAGTATTATAGTAATTTAATTATTATATTTCCTTAAATAAAGAATATAAAAGAAAATTATTTTCTCAATAAAAATATTTTTATATTTCCTTCAAGAAACACGTCATTAGCCTGTATTTGGCCTGCTGCTATGTTGTGTCGAGCAATAGTGGCCGAAATCTGATAGCATAGTAGTTCCTCCTGATGATTTCTAATCCGTATTCTGATACATTATTATTAGTCAATTAATAAAAATTGACTTTTAAATAAAAATTTCAGTTTAAAAATAACCAAGACTTTAAAACAAAAGTCTTGGTTATTAAAATTCTTACAATAACATACACTGTTTAGAAAAAATATTAATTAATTGCGGAAAGAAAAAACCTACAACGATCCACGCTCAACTCGCGTATCTCTAGGAAGGCGAGAGAATTCCGAATCTCGCGAAATGCAAGAGAATGACGTCCCCAGTCTGGTCAGGAAAACAAATTATGAATCATCCGGACTAATTCGAGGTGATATCGTGTCGGAAAAAGGACAATGCAGCATTTGTCGTCGATTATTTTGCTTAACTTATACCGGCCGAATACGCAGGCATGGCCCATCTCCCGGCTGTCCCGGTTCTGGTCAAACGCTTACTTCCATAAATAGTTCGGCATCATTCGATACTCAGGTTGACAACACCTTTTCAGGAGAGCATTGGGATATCGCGTTTATCGAGATGCTACCAGTTCGGTTGGTTCGACGAATACCCAGTTCTGCCAGGCCCCAGGTAGCTACAACTCTTTCAATCATTTTGGCTGACATTGCGAGGGACCACCAGAAGGAAGATGCGTGGATTAAATTGTTGATAAATTGTTGAAAAAGCAACGTTAAAAATTATGACTTAAAAGTTACATGTACTCAACAATATTGGAAAAATACGTAAGTACTAATGATTTCAATTTTAGATCTTTTAAATGTAACAGAAAAAATTGTATAGTTTGTGATGTTATAAATAATAATAATTGTATCGTAAGTAATACGACAAACAAATGTTTTTCATTAAATATTAATAATAATTGTAACTGCAATACCGCAGGTGTAGTGTATCTAATACAATGCACATGTGGATTGCAATATATAGGAAAAACATATCAAATGTTAAAAACTAGGTTTAGGCAACACATATATAATATACAGCATAATAGTCAAACTATATTTCATAAACATATGAGATTAATAGGACATGATATTAAAAACTGTAAATTATTTATTTTAGAACATATTATCGAAGAAAACATTTCTATATTAAATCAAAAACTATTAGAAAAAGAAGATTTTTGGATTAAAACGCTTAATTCCATGTACCCATTAGGATTGAATGACGTGGTACAAGGAATTGGCAGAAGTAGTATAATACATAATAAACAACTATATTATAATAATCCGGTTAAACGCAAACCAAGAAGTCATGGTGATAAAAGGAATAGGAAAAATAGAGTTAAAAATATTAAAAAAGATATGTATATAAATGAACAATTAGAAATATTAAAACAACTTTTAAGTGATAATAAGCTAAAAGATCTTTATGTAAATATAAGAAGTTTTTCTAAAGATATCATATGTTCAATAAATCAAAAATTAATTAACGACTATGATAGGCTAAGTTGTATAATAGACAGTTATTGTAATACAAAATACTATAATCGTACAATAAATGTAAATAATAACAATAGAAAATATACATTAACCATAAACTTCATTAATAAATGTATAGATAACATAAATATAGCCGGACTTTTAAATAATTCTAAAAGTAAAGAAATAATAGGGTCAGATTTAAGTAAATATATTCCTAAAATAAGGTATAAACTCCTACCACCATTAGGACGAAAAATTTGTAATTATAATAAAGAATTAAAATCAATATGTAACGATAATATTAGAAACATAATGGAAACAGAATGCAATTGTAAAAGTCTTAGTTTTGATAAAATAAATGAACATATATGTACCCATAATCTAGAATTAATTGAAAATTGTGAATTAAGAAAGCTGCTATCGAAAGGGTATAAATATAGATTAAATAACAACAACGACAAAAATAAAATATACAGTTCGTTATATAATAACTTAAATGATTACTTTAGTAAGCTGATTAATAGTGAAAGCTCGAATATATCTAAGATAAAAATTTGGAAATATTATATATTTGATAAAATTAAAAATAAAATGAAAATAACAAACAATTATAAAAGGAAAGATAAAATTAATAAAGATATGTATAAAGAACTTACTAAATTAAAGGATAACTATATAATAACAACTATTGATAAAGCTAGTAATAACTTTGTCTTCATATGCAAAAAGCTTTATTATGATATACTAATGAAAGAGGTTAATTCTAATGATTTAAATGTAAATCCAGCATATGAACGTAGTGAGTTGAGTTTCGAATCAATTATTACAAGTCACTGTTCTATAATGGATAAAAAGGGTATAAAGGTTGAATTAGATAATAAAACTATACCTATATTATATTGGAATCCAAAATTACATAAAAATCCAATAAAACCTAGGTTCATATGTAGTGCGTTTAAATGTACATTAAAACCACTTTCTGTTTATATGAATAAAATACTTAAAGTAATTAAAGCACATTTTAAAAAATATTGCAAGGTAATCGAAATTAATACTGGTATAAAACACTATTTCAGTATTAATTCTACAAAAGAATTTTTAGAACAGACAAAAGGAATAAATTTTCAAAATATAAATACATACGATTTTAGTACGCTTTATACAAATCTAGATTTAGTAGATATTAAAGAAGCGTTAGTAAAATTAATTAATCTTATATTCGGAAAAAGATATACATATATATGTTATAATAATTATAACGCCTATCTAACAAAAATTAAACCATCAAATAAATATAAATATATGGATAAAATTGAATTAATAGAATCCTTAAATATTTTGATAAATCAAAATTATTTAAAAGTAGGGACATCTATATTTAGACAAGTAAAAGGTGTTCCAATGGGTGGTAATAGTAGCCCAATTATAGCTGACTTGTTTTTAAGCTTTATAGAATATGAATTTGTTCATAACTGTGTAAAAACTAAATCTAAACAATATAAATATATGAAATATATGTTTCGATACATTGATGATATATGTGTATTTAATTCTAATAATTTTTATTCAATTAGTGAGCACATTTATCCAGAAAGCCTTATTCTTAACAAAACCAATATTAATGATAAAGAAGGTGTATATCTAGATATGAACATTAAATTAACATTAACTAAAACTACTATTAATTTATATCGTAAAGATGACATATTTAAATTTACAAGAAACATATTTTTGCATGAGCATTCATGCATACCATATAATATAAAATATAATACATTAAATAATGAAATTTTAAGAATTGCAACAATATGTAATGATATTGGCTTTCTTAAAAATCATTTAAATAATTTAATAGATACATATTTTAAACTAGGTTACTATAAAAATAACATCAAGCAGAAAATAGTAAAATATATAAATCAACACAATAATATAAAGAATAAATTTAAACTCTTAAGTGGCAAATTTTTATGGATGAATAATAAATAATATACTTTGCATTAGAATAAGATACTAGATAGTTATTTCAGAGGAAATACATCATTAGCATGTATTTGGCCCCGCTGCTATGTTGGGTAGAGGAGTTAGGGGCCGAAACCTGATAGCATAGCAGTTCCTCCTGATGACCTCTAATTCTTATTCTGATACAACGTCCTGTTATTTATTAGTCAATTCATAAAAATGACGTTTATTTTAAATTTTATTTTTTATTTTTATTTTTTAACTTGATTAAAATTATAGAAAATCTAAAAACAATTATTAATTTTATTATTTAATTATTAAATTTTGATTTAGCATTATTATGTTTTGTTTATTTTATAATTATATAACAATACGTAGACTCAGTTAGCTGATTTAATTCGCAAGAATGGTTATCCGCGTGCCTGTAAGGACTGAGGAAAATGGCAATCGCAGTTTGTCTCAGAAGATAAAGGAGGCATGTCTCAAATTTTTTGATATGACATCCACGTCAGTTGATGATGTTGTGGAGCGAAGTTGGGGGAGACCCGGCAACCGAACTAAAGTAGACGATCGCGATGCCAATAAAAATCTTTGTCGCAGAGTTTCAGAAAGACTGGAAGACGGTGATGTTTGCGGCGCAATCAGATTGGTGAGCAGCGACGACGGAATAGTGCAATTCGACGATCGAGTTTTGTCAGAACTAAGGTCCAAACACCGCTACGAACTAACCAATTAGGTGGGACACATACGCAAGTTCAAATTCACGGTGCACCGCCTTATGCCTTCCTTGTTGTCTCTGCTGACATCGTAAAGTCTGCTCTCCGCTTATTCCCCAATTCTTCTTCAAGTGGATTAGATAAACTCAGTCCACTACATCTAAAAGACCTGACTGGTCCTTCGTGCAGCCTTCCAGGGGTTCGCTTAGTGCATTCCATGGCTGAATTCATCACCGTCGTCTTAAAAGTTTGTGTGCCGGATTCAATAAGGAAATTTTTCTGCGGTGCTGAACTACTGGCATTATAGAAGCCTAATGGCGGTATCCGTCCGATTGCCGTGGGCTGTACGCTGCGTCGATTGTCATCAAAGATTGTTGCACGTTGGCATTCAACGACATTCTGGATGAGTTCGTACCTCGACAATTTGGAGTTGGAATACCACGAGGAGTTGAAGCTGTGACTCACGCGTCCAGACATTTTGTCGCGAACGCCTTAGTATCTGGAGTAGCGCTCGCCAAGCTCGATTTTCATAACGCTTTCAACACGGTCAACCGCGACCACATGATTGACACGGTTCGAAGGAAGCTACCAGCATACCTACCTTTCGTTAACATGTGCTATGGTGAGGAGAGTCATCTCATTGCGGGCGCCTCAATAATTCCATCCGCCGAAGGTGTACAACAAGGAGATCCACTCGGTCCTCTGCTTTTCTCGCTTACCGTAAATGAAGTTATCAAACTCTGCCAGTCACCTTTTTGTGCATGTTATCTCGACGACTGTATTTTTTTGGGAAGGGGGTTACTTGGATACGATTTACTCTGATGTGGTTCTCTCATATCGGATGCTGATTTTTCTAAATGTCAAGCTAGACTGCTTAAAACGGTAGGCAAAGACTCCGGGGCTTTCCTGATGGCACTTCCAATCTAGGCGGTCGGAACCAGATTGGACGATGTATCATTCACCATTGCCGTGGCGCTACGACTCGGTATCGAATTTAGTGGGAAATTCACACGTGGATGCGGGAATATCAGCGACTCATCAGGTTTGCTCGGTATGAACTGTCGATATAGCAAATCTCGGCACAGTCGACATTCGGAGATGAACCACATAATTCGAATGGCTTTCTCTTCAGTAGGGATACCTTCTCGACTAGAACCGGTCGGGTTGTGTCGCAGCGACGGCAAGCGACCTGATAGTGGCACTTTGGTTCCATGGAAGAGCGGCAAATTGCTGATTTGGGACGCTACCTGCATAAATCATCTAGCGGCGAGTTACGAGGACAAGGCAGTCATTCGGACCGGGGAGGTTGCCGCCTTTGCAGAGAGCAAGAAGAGGAAAAAATACAAAAAGATCGACAATAGAACATGTTGCCTTCGTTCCAATCGCGGTCGAGTCTTTGGGTGTCTTGGGCAAAGAAACCTCGTGCTTTATTGAAGAGATCGGGAAGATGATGTCAAAGGCCACTGGCGAACCTCGATCAACGGATTTCCTCAGGCAACGATTAAGTGCATCGGTTCAACGTGGGAATACAGCGTGTATACTCGAATGCTTGGGAGATCGATCGGTTTCCGACTTTTTTAACTGAATGACTTTACTTATTTTAAATTATGTGTTAATAAATGTTTGACTACATTACGTTTAAAATAAAAAATGACTTTATTACTCTGTTAATTCTACAGAGTAAGAAAGTCAAAAAGTTATGACTAAATTAGATTTACTATTAGTCATAACAAATAGTAAATCCTAAAATCTAAAGTGCATCAATATTGAAAGGTAAAGTTATCACAGGAACAAAGAAGCAGAAATTATCCTTTATTTGATAAAAATTCTATATTTCGATAGCTCCTGTTATCATCATCATGATTACAATAAAATGTTTTACAAATTTCGTGTTTTTAACATTTATACAAAAATACAAGCAGTGATGTGTTCCGCATTTCTACTTAAAAGAAAATACCGAGAAACAAAACAATCATACACTAAAATTTTACACACATTTTAAAACAAACAAAAAGTAAAATAGAGAATCATAAAACAAAATAAAATTAAAATCACAACATAAGTGACAAAAACAACATACGAATTTCTTTTAAATTTTACACGTTATATAAAATTACAATTAGTCTACAACTAATAATGGTTTATTATTTCTTAATTAAAAAATATTTTTACAATTTAAAAACACTTCAATACGTTCTATGCAACAAGCATATATTTGTATTCTTATATTTGTATCACGGTTATGGAATCCCACTTCTCTATTTGTACAAGTTCGGATGCATAAAGTAGTTCTTGAGTTTGGTTTGGCTTGAGTTCCATTTGGTCATTTAAAACATTTAATAGATACATATTTTAAACTAGGTTACTATAAAAATAACATCAAACAGAAAATAGTAAAATATATAAATCAACACAATAATATAAAGAATAAATTTAAACTCTTAAGTGGCAAATTTTTATGGATGGATAATAAATAATACACTTTGTATTAGAATAAGATACTAGATTAAAAATAAAATTAAATTAAAATAACAAACAATTATTTCAAATAAAAGTCAAGAGTCTTCATTACGTTCTACAGCCATTTTTGCGTCCCCCATAGATGCAGCAAACGCTTCCAGATTAGTATCACAGCTATAGAATCCCAATGTCTGCATTTGTACAAGTTCGGATGCATAAAGTTGTTCTTGAGTTTGGTTTGGTTGTTGATTTGTCGGCTGATGTTGCTGGAGATGAAGAAGATTTAATAGTTGAAACAACGAAGCAGTATAATCTTGATTTGAATTTTGTAAATTTTGAAATACTGTTGTTGCATAAACTGTTTGTCTATTGCTAGGTGATTGAGCAGAATCCACATTAGATGAAGTAGGTTGACTATTTATTTGATTATCGACTAAACTGCTTATATTTGAAGATATCAACTGTGAATATACTTGTGGGGATGTGTTCCTAATACGAATTAGGTTCTTTAGAATTTGTACAATCGTCCTCAATGCTCGAGTATTTGTGCATAGAGCACAAATTTCAGGTATTGGCCACTGACTTATAAACTCATGAATTACACGATGTACTTGCTCTCTTTGTCTTTCATCCTGTATAAATTCATATGTACGAAGCAGATTAAGTAGAATACCACGATCGCGGATAGAATTATCCATGTTTGGATTAAAACTGGATGCCCACAACATGTCGATTAACATGCGAGGATTTTCAGCAGCGACTAATAATAATTGTTGAGGGTTCATCGTAGAATACCGATTAGTGTTTTCGCTTGATGTAGATTACAAAGGCGACTCTAAACTGTTTGTTATAGACACATACGATCTAAACGAATCCACTGAATTAAATGGCAAAAGATTTAAACTGGATGCAGATCGATTATTTTGAAATGTAGTATTCTGAGATGCCCCCGGGTTTGGCATGAGGTTTGTATTTTCAGTTCCTACTTGACTAGTGTTAGCTGTACTAGATGAGCTAGAATTAGTATTCAGAGGATTATCGCCAAACTGCTCATGTGCCGCATTAAGCATTGGTTCTTGAAAATCGCCATAAATTCTCTGTCGAATACGTACGAATTTAATATTTTTTTAATTTTGATTTATAACTAATATTTGCTCTATTTATTTAAAAATAATAATCTTCTTCTTTTTCTTTAGCGTCTTTCCCGTGTAGGTACGGGGTCCGCTGCTTTTGAAAGTTGCCTCCACTTGTTCTATTTATGGCGTCTTTGGTTTCTAGTCCAACACTTATCAAATTATGACGTCTGACGTCCATCCATCGCAATTTCGGCCTTGCTATCGGACGCTTTCCATCCACTGTCACGGCGACGAACCTATTTGATGGTTGGTGTTCGCTTGCGCGGATAACGTGGCCGTACCATTGTAGTCGTTTTTCGCGAAGTTTCTCTATTATTGGCACTACGCCAAAACGATCCCTGATTTCTTCGTTCCGGACATGATCTTTTAAAGTTTTTCCTGCTGTCCATCGGATCAGCTTTGTCTTCATTGCGGCAACTTTGTGTTCCTCATATTTTGATATCGCCCAGCATTCAGAGCCATAAAGGACCACCGGTCGTATTAAAGTTTTGTAAATTTTCGACTTAAGTCGGTCTTTTATCTTTGGATCGCAGAGAATACCTGTAGCTGACCGCCATTTCATCCATGCTGCATTTATTCGAGAAGAGACCTCTGCGCGTAGGATACCATCTGCCGCTATGGTGGAGCCAAGGTATTTAAACGCAGTTGTTCGGTGCAGTGTGTGTTTTCCAAACTGTAGCGGCTGATCATCATTCATATTTGTGGTCAAGTATTCCGTTTTACGCGCGTTCAGGCGTAGACCAAACTGCTTGAGTCGATTTCCCCAGCTGTTTATTTGTTGTTGGAGGTCATCTTTATCTACGGACGCAAGCATGACGTCATCTGCATATAGAATCGTCCACGGAAACTGTCTGTTTAGATTGTTGGATATGGCATCCATAACGAGGATGAATAGCAACGGGGACAGCGCAGACCCTTGATGAACTCCAACGGTGATAAGAAAATCATCTGTATATCCCACGGTCGTACATACCCGACTTGTTGATCCTTTTTATATTA
This sequence comes from Pomphorhynchus laevis, assembly GCA_012934845.2. NCBI lineage: Eukaryota > Metazoa > Acanthocephala > Palaeacanthocephala > Echinorhynchida > Pomphorhynchidae > Pomphorhynchus > Pomphorhynchus laevis. The sequence continues at coordinate 72,638 of WNNJ02002393.1, forward strand.
GCTTGACCCATTCAACAATCTCTTCAGGGACTAAGTGGAATCTCAAAGCGTAGCAAATAACTTCATGCGGGACCCGATCGAACGCCTTTTCAAGATCAAGGAACGCACAGTATATATCTTTCTGTTTTTCGTGATGTTTTTCAAGAAGACGGTGAAGGGCATAGATAGCATCGATGGCGCCACAGTTCTTGACAAGACCAAATTGATTTGAGGATATCTTGACTATGCTTCTTATCCTATCGTTTATCACATGTTCCAAAATCTTGAGGGTGTGTGAAATGAGACGAATCGGGAGGTAATTTGAACAGTCGGCCGGATTTCCCTTCTGTTTCCATATAGGTACGGTTGTGCTCCGTCTCCAATCAAGAGGTAACTCCTTTTCCTGAATTATTTTGTTGAAAAACTGCATCAACCACCTTGTTAAATCCCGTACACTTGATTTCCAGAATTCTGAAGCTACATCATCAGGCCCCGTAGCTTTTGCACTTTTTATTTTATGTAGTGCAATTTCAACCTCGATAGCTGTTATGGGCAAGACTGGGCCTTCGATCGGCGGAAGATGTGGTATAGGTGGGTGTTTAAATTCCTGGGTGGATATCTCTTTGAAGTAAGTTAGCCATCGCTCTAATACCTGCGTCCTACGAGTAAGCAAGACACCGCTTTGATCGTTTATTCCATGAAACGTTTCAGTATCCTGCGTTTTTTGGTATCTTGGTCGGGCGATTCTATAAATTGCACGCTCTCCTTCACGTGTATCGAGTTTCGCGTACAAATCATCAAACTTCTTTGCTTTAGTTTGAGCTATTACTTTTTTTGCTTTCTTTTTAGCTCCTTTGTATTTTTCCCAGACTTCGGAACATTTGCTAGCGAGCCAGACGTGGTAACTGCGTTTCTTTTGTCGAACACTTTCTTTTACTTCCTCGGTCCATAGCCATGAACTTTTATCGAGTCGTCGTGTTCCAGGTTTTGTAGCATTGAGACAACATTTCATAAAGTTGATGCAACGGTTTAAAAATAATAATAGTTCTTTTTATAAAAATAAATAAATAAAACATTAATAAAACATTTTTAAGGTTACCCGCAAATGGGCCCTAATTTTGTCAGAAAATATGTATCATTTTTCTTTTTTTTACATTTGCCGCAGTCACTCTGGTAAGTCCCTTTCTCTCGAACAGGCGAAATCCGCTGATATTGTATGCGTGGACATCGCAGCGCCGCAGAACAAATTTTTGCAAGGGACATACTGATATATGTCCTGATCGAAGCGATCGTCTCATCAGTTTTTTGCCGTTCAGCAATTTTTAGAGCCAATAATTTGATACATGCTCTTGCACTTTTGCCAGAACCGCCAGTAGTCGCCCAAATAAGGGGGCAAAATGAGCTGTGCTCTAGTGTATGTATCCTCTCTTCATACTTGGCACATTTTCTATTCTCGTGAAATGTGAAAGTATCATCTGTCGACTTTTCGCAGTAGGATGGAGCATGATTGTTGAAAACGACTACATCAAAAAATGTACGCTCCATATTCCCACCGAAGAGTCCATTGCTCACTATATCAGCTCGAGCATCATCTTGTCTGGTTGTTGTGCTACTATCAAACATAACGTTTTCTGGAACTGGAGTCAGAGTAGGTTCTGCATACACATTCCAACAGACTGTGTTCAACGTATTAACCAAAAAATCGTGAAGTTCATTATGACGAATGAAATTGAATGCACCTCTTTTGCACGATAGAGCGTGTGTCGTTGTTAAACTCTGACCGCGTTGACACTTTTCCGGCAAATTTATGGGAGTTAAACCGTATCGAACAGATAGAGCATCTCGAAACTCTTGCGTTGACAACTTGCATTCCGAAGAAACCAAAGCATCTCTTGTTAACCAGTTAGAAGCACCTTTCAGAGATGCATATTCCACGGATTTTCGCACTATAGGCTTGATCACTGGCTTGAGACGTTCAGCACGACTACGATTTTCTTCTTTGTGCTCTTTTCGAATTGCAGACAATAACTGTGTTACTGAGAAATCGATATCTAAAGCAGGTTTTTCATAAATGGATGATAACACCCGTGCAGCCTTGTACTGTCGGATCGATTCCCTTTCAATATTTCGTATTCCAAGTCCTCCAATATTGGTCGGCAACGAACATACATCTCTCAAAGCAACATCAATGTCATCGTCAAAAATGACATTCATGAATTTTGTTTCAATAGCATTTTTTAGATTATCCAACCATTCAATATCGCAATAAACATCACTTAATAGCTGAGTTCACTTTGACTGAACTGCAAGAGAATATGCTATAAATGCGGAATATGCATCGGTATTAGCGGCATTAGCGACATCCTCGACTAGATCTGATATTGATGAAAACTGCTCGCAGCAATATTCTTTTACAAACTTTGGTATGCTAATTGGTGCACCAAGTACCTTTAATCCATCGTCAATAATATTTATGCCATGCACCCCAAAGATATATTGAGTGCGGATCCTGTTTTGTGGATGAATGAGCAACTTCGATAATAATAACAATAATAAATGTTGAAAACACGAAATTTGTGAAACATTTATTGTAATTTTATTGATGATAGCATGAGCTATCGAAATATAGAATTTTTATCAAATAAAGGATAATTTCTGCTTCTTTGTTTCTGTAATAACTTTATATTTGAAATGGAAGAATATTATGGTTTTAGTATTTATTATTAATATTGAAATCTATTTAATAAATATTTGCTCATTAATATTGAAAAACTTTATTATTAATATATTGCTAATAATATGCTAATAATATGCAATATTAATAATATTGCTAAGTATATGGAATTATAAAATAAACAAAACATAATAATGCTAAATCAAAATTTAATAATTAGATAATAAATAAATACCTATTAAATAAAAGCTATTAAATAAAAAATAATTGATAATTTAAAATTAAAATATTAACAATTTTTATTACTTAATTATAGAATAGATTTTAATAGTTATTTTCAATTTTTCAAATAAGGATTAAAAATATGCAGTGTATGATTATAAAAAGTTATAGACAACCCATAACATGAGTAAAATAATCCTTTAGTAATTGTATTTTAATTTGATAAATTATAGTGAATAATAAATTTGTTATACAAAATTTTATACAAAATAATACAAAATTTATATTTAATTAATATTAATATTAATTTATATAAATACAAAATTTATACTGAAAATATAAATTGCTTTAAGTTATTGCAGTTTTATCTCGAAATCGATTTTAAAAATTAAAAATAATCCGTTTAAAATTTTGTGCCATTATATAATTATGTAACAAAAGAGAAAACGAATTTTATTTAGCCCAAAATAAATTTTTATAAGTCACAGAGATGAATGTTTATAATTAAAATTTTATTTATTCGATTTTAAATTATCGAAGTAAACATTGTGAATTATACAATACACTATATTTTACATATGACATATCGTAATATCAAATATAACTATATGTAATAGTAATGCATATACTCGTACTATATGTATTATATGTAACAATTATATGTATTAGTATATAACGATCATCATGTTATAGCTGAATAAAAAATACCTGAATTATAAACTTTAATTAAAACATCAAATATATTAATTAAAAGTAAATAAATTAAAATTCATTAATTAAAAATAAATTAATACAGCAAGATTTATAATAATACTACAATAATTTTATGATTACAAGTACATATGTACATATAAACATACCTGTTACGTTTCCTTTGTATGCTTGGATGGCATTTTGCGCGATTACTAAGGCTTTCAAGAAGTGTCTAAGTATTCAAAAATAAGAGAAGGATATAAATACTGCAATGGGAGAGAATGATTCATATACATATATTAAAAGAAATGCTTTATAATACATTCGTAATAATGTTCTTGTGCAATTACTTCATTTACAGCTCAACAGACCAACTACTAATCGCACTTAAAGATGTAAAGACAAAACTGAACGAAAATGTAGTATCATTTGACGAAACAAGCTTATTCACCATTGTGCCCGCATTAGATACGATTGGAACAATTATGCAAAACTATATAACCAGCCAACAATGCCAGAAACTGAAATTAACAAAATTATAACGACCAAACTATTAAAAATGTGTATACGGAAACACCGTTAGTCTTTAATAATCAAAAGTTTACGCAAAATAATAGTTTATCGATAACCTTGGCGCAAGGTTTATTGTTTGCAGACTTCTACATGAATAACATTAAAAACAAATTACTAAAAGACAAAAATCTAACATTTAGTATTTTATACTATATATAAATAAAAATAAATAAAATTATTTATTATATGGAGGAACCGTATAAACGGCTTCCATTTAAACCGTAATCGCCCTCCCTTTGAGCACAGAAAAATATACACCTTTATTATCGGTATGTATTTAACTTATAAAGTATATGATAAAGTAAAAGATATGTATATGTAATATGCATATCTTTTATTAAAAAAGATAAGTATATTTATGAACAATTAGAAATAGTAAAACAACTTTTAAGAGATAATAAACTAAAAGATCTTTATGTAAATATAAGAAGTTTTTCTAAAAATATTATTTGTTCAATAAATCAAACAGAAAGCTGGTGCATTGGAAGAGTGCTAACAATATCTGAATGCGACTGCGTCCTGGAATTGACTTTTACTCAAGTGATTTTTAGGTATTCTGACGGTCGCGTAGATAACCAGGTGGATGCTTCCTTTACCGACGCAATAGTTTAACACTTGTTACTGCCCTCATCGCTGCAACACGTTATTTCATTTTTCAGGCTTTCGTCGGATTTTGTTCTCGCTAGCTTAATTTCGCGCGAAATTCGAGTCTGAATAAAAGTTCGTCACCCACAAGACCATCCAATAGCGGTCGGGACATCGAGTGGGACCATCCGTATTTCGCTTCTGCCCTACTGGACGGTGATCGATTGCCAATACTTCCCATTCCTACTGGCAAATATAACATTGCCTTAACATGGCAGTCGATGGAAACACCAGTTAACGCTGGAATTAACTTTGAATTCAAGAATTGAGATAGGCGATCATAATTTCCCCCGGTCGAACTACACGTGCGTCTGACCAAAGACCACTTGAATTGAAAAGCTTGCGTCAGAGAAACAAAAGGCATGTGGGGATCCTCATTGTCCACTTTGATTAGATTGCTGAGCACATTGTGTCACTTGTCAACCTTCTCACTTATGAAGGAGTCAATGGAAGCTTTATCACCAATCGCCGAATCAAGAATTTCAGTACCACCTGTTGCAACCTGGATGTTTGATTCGGCAAATATTGCAATAGCGTTGGATTTTTCGTGGGCGTACAACAGTAGTTTGCATTTCTGTATATTGGGATGAAATCCATAGTCCGATCCAATTTTGCGGACGGTGACCCAGATTAACTTGAGGTCTTGTGATGAGCCAACATGAGCAAACCATCGATGAGTGACATTCGGAAAAATCCCTTTCAATCTTCGTATAAGTGGAATTGAAGATACAGCATAGGCGATCATGGATAGGAAGTCACCCTGCGTGAAGCCCTCCTTTGATAGAAGAACTTCTTGATCAATTGATAATGTCGCTGGATCGTTGTAGATGTTATTTATTACAGTTGATAGTGAAGGGCACACAAACTTCACGTTTGTAAGGTTAAATAACGATTTGCACAATTGAAAGGACGTTCTTCAGCTAGACCTTTATGGCGTCCAGCTGAAGAACTGCCAAATTAGGATTTTCGTTAAATAGATGACCAACCGAATAAATAGCGACTTCAACCGAATGTAGGCATTGTTCTATAATGGATAAGAAGGGTATAAAGTTTGACTTAGATAATAAAACTACACCTACATTTTATTGGAATCCCATAAAAGGTGTCAATGTGAAGTAATAGAGGCCCAATTATAGCTGACTTATTTTTAAGCTTTATAGAATATGAATTTGTTCATAACTGTTTAAAAAATAGATCTAAACTATATAAATATATGAAATATATGTTTCGATACATTGATGATATATGTGTATTTAATTCTAATAATTTTTATTCAATTAGTGAACAAATTTATCCAGAAAGCCTTATTCTTAACAAAACAAATATTGATGATAAAGAAGGTGTATATCTATATATGAACATTAAATTAACATTAACTAAAACTACTATTAATTTATATCATAAAGATGATATTTAAATTTACAAGAAACATATTTTTTGCATGAGCATTCATGCATACCATATAATATAAAATATAATACATTAAATAAAGGAATTTTAAGAATTGCAACAATTTGTAATGATATTGGCTTTCTTCAAAATCATTTAAATAATTTAATAGATGCATATTTTAAACTAGGTTACTATAAAAATACCATCAAACAGAAAATAGTAAAATATACAATCAACACAAAAATATAAAAAAATTGAACGTGTACCAGCGGCACATGATAACGGCACTCTAACCAGTTTTGTCAAAATGGCTGCCTCACATTATTCCTCGGAGGTAGGATGGGAGGTCTACAATAGCAGTATCCAATGCACTCACATCTCGATCACCAAGAAAGCGAAAATGTAATCGTTACGACAATGAAGAATTATGCAGAAAAATCTACGAAAAGGTGGAACTGGGGGACGCTCGCGGCGCAATTCGTTTGTCAGTGAGCTAACACAGCCTTGCAAATTACAGTACCGACACGCCATGCGACTTGCAAAAATTACACCCTCCTCGTAAAATTCATGATTGCGGCAGACTGGAAGACCTACGCGATAACTCAGCTTATTGTGCAGCAACTCGCATAGATGAGATCAAACGCACAATCAGTTCCTTCGCCAATAGTGCGGCTGGTGGACCTGACGGTTAGAGCCCATTGCACCTGAAGGACATTACGGGTTCCAGTTCCACGGCAGCAGGTCAAGTGTTGCTACGAGAAATTAGGAACTTCTCGACAATAGTGATGTCCGGGGCAGTTCCGGAAGAGATTAGCACTATCTTCTTTGAGGCTAAGTTATTTGTCCTCAAAAAGCCTGATGTTGGACTTCGTCCGATGGCGATCGGTAATGTACATCGTCGTATAGTAGCCAAAGTGGCATACTACCAAATCACACACAAGGTCACCCACCTTCTTTCACCGAAACAGGTCGGTGTCCGGTACGACTTGTGGAGCAGAAGACGCGGTACACGCTTGTCGTACGCAAATCAGATTAATGGCACACAAGACGGGGATATTGAAATTGGATTTTCGGAATGCATTTAATTGCGTGAGCCGATCGGCAGTAATTCGAGCAGTCGACTGCTACTGCAGCACATCTTGGTTTTTCAACGGAACCGACGTCCTACTCTCTCAAAGCGGCGTACAACAGAACGATGCACTCGGCCTTCTGCACTTTTCACTTACGGTGCACCATTTGGTGGACTCTCTAACAAGTTCGGTCATTATTTGGTATCTGGATAACGCTACTTTGTCAGGAGATAGCGAAACACTCTACAACGATATTATCAAAATTCTTAATCTAGGAAAGGAAATAGGCCTCGAACTTAATCCGTCCGAATGTGCAGTCGTATAGTACAGTTCAACCTTATCGAATGCGATCGCGCATCTGTTGCTGGGTGTCAAAACGGTTGAACCTGGTTCAGTAAAGCTTTTGGGTTCAACGATCGGAGACGATACGAGCACCGATGCAGCCATCGCCGACGCTACAACCGAACTAGACGAAATGACTTCACGCCTTATGTGCCTGACTAGAAATGACGCGTTATACCTGCTTAGACATTGTGTTAGCATCCCAAAAATCGGATATCTCTTTCGTTCCACATCATCCTTTAAGCGAACATCGATTAACAATTACGACAAAATTTTTCGATCATAATTCTTAGATTATATAAAATCTTAAATTATTATTTATTATTTATTTTTCTAAATTATCATTATTTTTAATTTGAAATATACTTTTATAAATAAAATATTTTACAGAAAATATTATTTAATAACATATTTTAGTGTTTAATACTTAACTCAGTTAGCTGATCTTTTTAGTCACATTTCTATAAAACAGCCATTTTTTAATATCACACGATTTATAGCCTTATCTGTTACATAAAATATCTAAAATTATTATCGTTATTATTTGTGTTTTAATTCTCGTTGAGTAGATATAACGAACCTATTTAGAAAATTATGATAATGAACCTAAGAATAGTTTGAACCTAAGATAGTCACTTAGGTTCATCTTAAAAAAATGAAAACAGGTTATATCTACTCAACGAGAATTAAAACACAAATAATAACGATAATAATTTTAGATATTTTAACTTCATATGCAGACATCGTGTCTTAGCACCAGATAAGATTGCTTCTGTTCTCTATAATTTAATAATAAATATTAAATTATCTTTGCTAAAATTATTGTATGATTTGTGAGAGTATACGTCACTCTAAGAATAGTTTGTTTCCTACGAAATTGTTCTACTATTCATGTCATTGATTTCGTACTCGACAAGATTATTCATTCTTCCGAAAATTGGATTCCCTACTTTCAAATAGGATTCCCTATTATAAAGAAACAATGTATAATGAATTCCTATTAAGAAATTATTAAGAAAAACTTATTAAGAAAACTTATTAACAAAGCTTAATAAAATAATGAACCTATTTAGAAAATTTATTAAAAATTTATTTAAAATCTAAGTATTATGAGCAAATGTGATGAATTGTTTCTATTTATATGATGGAGAAGTATAAATCAACAAAATATTATTTAAAATAAATTTAAACTATCAAGTGAAAAAATTATAGATGGATAATAAACAATATGCTTTGTGAGGGGTCGAAACCTGATTGCATAGCAGCTCATCATGATGACCTCAAATCCTTATTCTGATATATCGTCTCTTATTTATTAGTCAATTCATAAAAATCGACTTTTATTTTAAATTTCAATTTCAAATTTTAACTTTAAATAAATATAAATTCTATAAAATCTTATATTTATTTATTATTTATCTTTATTTTTATTTATATTATAAAATAAGTGGACTCAGTTATCATATCCGATTCATCTACCTTTTAAAATTCTGTGATTTAGTCAATTGTAGTATACTTTTAGAGAAACTTCATATGCAGACATCGTGTCTTAGCACCAGATAAGATTGTTTCTGTTCTCTTCGCGCACAACCTTGCCATTCTTACCACGTGTTTCTCTTCAGCGAAATGTAGTCTTCTCGCCGATTTCTGTCGTTCAAACGAGTTTTAAATAAATATTGAAAAATCCAAAGCTGTTTAATCGAATAAAACAGCTTTGGATTTATTTTTTTGTAACATATTTATTTCGAACTAATATTTATTTCGAACTATTAAGAGGTCGAACGACCTCTTAAATTTCTCAATATCAATTGAAGAACTTTATTATTTGGGTCGATTTTTACTCGAACTCACTTTGCATTTTCGACTAATGCACACTCTCAATAATTTCAAGACTTATAATTGTATAATGACAGGCGAACTATCAATCCTTTGTTATTTTCCTGCTTTTTAGCTTATATCTCTTAATGTATTCTCCCAATCGCCACTTACATTGTTTGTTTTCTACGCAAACTTGATTTTTCCTAGCAATTATTGCTAGTGTTTATCTCCAGCAAATCTAATCTCTACACGAAAATGTTTTAGAATTCTAAATTGAATTCTAAAACATGTGGGTGACACAAACTTGAAGCAGTTTTTATCAGGTACAACATTCTGCTGGCAGACGCGCATTTACGTTCAGTGTCAATTCTAGACTTCAAGGAAGAATTGGTTATGATACTAAGGTCTCGTACATGAGAAACACAATTAATTATTTGAGATCCTATAGTATATCGGGCAGGTACAAAACTATACCCGAAATAAAGGTGAACACACTTAGAGACGTTCAATAGTATTTTTGTATGCCTACTCCAAATTTCTATCCTATTAATACCACTTTGCAGAAACTCTACATCCTTTGGAGAATTAATTGTGCTTCACACTTTCAAGTCATCTGCGAAAGCAAGATATTGGCATTGCAGTTTACTCAGCAGAGAGTTGATGAAAATGTTAAAAAGTAATGGACCAACCAAAGTCCCATGAAGAACCCCTGAAGTCACACTACGCGGAGAAGAAAAACAATCGCCAACCCGTACTATAAAGCTCCTAGGTGACAGAGTATAATACAAAGTATATTACATATTATTCATCCATTATCTCTTAAGAATTTAAAATTATTTTTAATAATATTGTGTTGATTTATATATTTTACTATTTTCTATTTGATGATATCTTTATAGTAACCTAGTTTAAAATATGTATCTATTAAGGTATTTAAATGATTTTGAAGAAAACCAATATCGTTTAAAGTCAAATAATTCAAATATGAATTATTTGACTTTGATTTTTGTAAGGTCATGTAAGCGTGCGACGACACGCATTTGTCAGGTAAAAATAAATTTATATTTAAAAATAAATTTAAATTATTTAAATGATTTTGAAAAAAGCCAATATCATTACATATTGTTGCAATTCTTAAAATTTCATTATTTAATGTATTATATTTTATATTATATGGTATGCATGAATGCTCATGCAAAAATATGTTTCTTGTAAATTTAAATATGTCATCTTTACGATATAAATTAAAAGTAATTTTAATTGATCATATAAAGATATACACCTTCTTTATCATCAATATTGGTTTAAATTTATTCTTTATATTATTGTGTTGATTTATATATTTTACTATTTTCTGTTTGATGATATCTTTATAGTAACCTAGTTTAAAATATGCATCTATTAAGGTATTTTAATGATTTTGAAGAAAACCAATATCGTTTAAAGTCAAATAATTCAAATATGAATTATTTGACTTTGATTTTTGTAAGGTCATGTAAGCGTGCGACGACACGAATTTGTCAAGTAAAAATAAATCTAAATTTAAAAATAAATTTAAATTATTTAAATGATATTGAAAAAAGCCAATATCATTACATATTGTTGCAATTCTTAAAATTTCATTATTTAATGTATTATATTTTATATTATATGGTATGCATGAATGCTCATGCAAAAATACGTTTTTTGTAAATTTAAATATGTCATCTTTACGATATAAATTAAAAGTAGTTTTAGTTAATGTTAATTTAATATTCATATCTAGATATATACTTTCTTTATCATTAATATTGGTTTTGTTAAGAATAAGGCTTTCTGGATAAATGTCTGAACTGACAAATAAATAACAGACGATGCATCAGAATAAGTATTAAAGGTCATTAGCAAGAAATGTTATGCTATCTGCTATACCTAACATAGCAGCGGAACCAAATAAATGCTAATAAAGTATTTCCTCTAATAAGAAATACTAGAATTTTCTAATACAAAGTATATTATTCATCCATAAAAAAGTTTCCGTTAATGATTTGATATTTATTATTTAAATTATTGTGTTGATTTATATATTTTACTATTTTCTGCTTGATGTTATTTTTATAGTAACCTAGTATAAAATATGTATCTATTAAATTATTTAAATGATTTTGAAGAAAGCCAATATCATTACAAATTGTTGCAATTCTTAAAATTTCTTTATTTAATGTATTATATTTTATATTATATGGTATGCATGAATGCTCATGCAAAAATATGTTTCTTGTAAATTTAAATGTCATTGAACGAGGAGTGTGTGAGAGAAGGTTCAAGAATGGGATTGCACGATGCTATTTCAGGTGTTGACGCGAGGAAAATATAAGTAAGTAAGGGTTTTATTAATAACTCGAGGAAAATATAAAAAACAGTATCGTGTTATACATAAGTGAAGGAGCAGGATAGCTGCAAAATTTTTACTGATGAGCAAAAACCACATGTAAACAGTTTGATACACCGTTTTTGAAATTGAAATTTGAAATAATAGTTAATTTTTATAAATTAACTAATAAATAATAGACTATGTATCAAAGCATGAATAAAAGATCATCAAGGTGGAACTGCTATGTAGTAAGGTTTCGGCCCCTATTCATCGACGTAACATATTAGCGTGCCAAATACATGCTAATGACTTTGATAATCAAATTTTCCACTGATAAAATTTGATTATCAAGTATAGTATTCTAAAACACAATATATTATTTATTATCCATAAAAATTTCTTCTTAAAAGTTTAAATTTATTTATTATAATATTGTGTTGATTTATATATTTTACTATTTTCTGCTTGATGGTATTTTTATAGTAACCTAGTTTAAAATATGTATCTATTAAATTATTTAAATGATTTTGAAGAAAGCCAATATCATTACAAATTGTTGCAATTCTTAAAATTCCTTTATTTAATGTATTATATTTTATATTATATGGTATGCATGAATGCTCATGCAAAAATATGTTTCTTGTAAATTTAAATATGTCATCTTTAAGGTACACAAAATTTGATTATTTAGTGTACCTTATTCTAACACAAAGCATATTGTTTATTATCCATCCATAATTTTTTTCACTTGATAGTTTAAATTTATTTTAAATAATATTTTGTTGATTTATAATTCTCCATCATATAAATAGAAACAATTCATCACATTTGCTTAAAAATTAGAGGAAAAGTAATATCGTATCAGGAATACATATTTTCTTGATAATAGGGATCCAATTTGAAAATAGGAAATTCCTATTTGCAAAGTTTGAATTCATAATACATAGATTTTAAATAAGTTTTTAATAAATTTTCTAAATAGGTTCATTATTTTATTAAGTTTTGTTAATAAGTTTTCTTAATAAGTTTTTCTTAATAATTTCTTAATAGGAATTCATTATACATTGTTTCTTTATAATAGGGAATCCTATTTGAAAGTAGGGAATCCAATTTTCGGAAGAATGAATAATCTTGTCGAGTACGAAATCAATGACATGAATAGTAGAACAATTTCGTAGGAAACAAACTATTCTTAGAGTGACGTATGCTCTCACAAATCATACAATAATTTTAGCAAAGATAATTTAATATTTATTATTAAAAGCATGTGAAGTGCTTAAATTCTGAAAATAATCTCTTAAGGCTGCCTTAATAAGGGCAGCTCCTATTTCAGATGATAATGGATGACCGTTGTACATATAGTCTCAATAAACTAAATTAGGTGTTGAAACCGAAAAAAAAACATCTTAAAAAAATGAAAACAGGTTATATCTACTCAACGAGAATTAAAACACAAATAATAACGATAATAATTTTAGATATTTTATGTAACAGATAAGGCTATAAATCGTGTGATATTAAAAAATGGCTGTTTTATAGAAATGTGACTAAAAAGATCAGCTAACTGAGTTAAGTATTAAACACTAAAATATGTTATTAAATAATATTTTCTGTAAAATATTTTATTTATAAAAGTATATTTTAAATTAAAAATAATGATAATTTAGAAAAATAAATAATAAATAATAATTTAAGATTTTATATAATCTAAGAATTATGATCGCAAAATTTTGTCGTAATCGTTAATCGATGTTCGCTTAAAGGATGATGTGGAACGAAAGATATATCCGAGTTTTGGGATGCTAACACAATGTCTAAGCAGGTATAACGCGTCATTTCTAGTCAGGCACATAAGGCGTGAAGTCATTTCGTCTAGTTCGGTTGTAGCGTCGGCGATGGCTGCATCGGTGCTCGTATCGTCTCCGATCGTTGAACCCAAAAGCTTTACTGAACCAGGTTCAACCGTTTTGACACCCAGCAACAGATGCGCGATCGCATTCGATAAGGTTGAACTGTACTGTACGACTGCACATTCGGACGGATTAAGTTCGAGGCCTATTTCCTTTCCTAGATTAAGAATTTTGATAATATCGTTGTAGAGTGTTTCGCTATCTCCTGACAGAGTAGCGTTATCCAGATACCAAATAATGACCGATTTTGTTAGAGAGTCTACCAAATGGTGCACCGTAAGTGAAAAGTGCAGAAGGCCGAGTGCATCGTTCTGTTGTACTCCGTTTTGAGAGAGTAGGACGTCGGTTCCGTGGAAAAACCAAGATGCGTTGCAGTAATATCTAAATTTATACAATAATAAAAATTAGCTATTATTAATTGACTAATAAATAATATACGATGAATTCGAATAAAGAGTAGAGGTCATCAGAAAGAATATATATTATCAGGTTTCGCCACTTATTGCTCGACTGATCATAGCAGCAAGTTGTCGAAGTGGAAGCTAAGAAAAACAAGATTGTCAACGATAGGAATAATTGTAGAATTTAATGATACGAAGGGAGGTTATAAAGCGAGATGTCAAAGAAGAATCCACAACTTTTTGGATTTATTAGGATTAGGAGTAAGACACAGAGTAGAAAGATTATTGTAAATTTAAACATATAGTTGGAAGCAGAAACACCAAGATCTTGAATACGAAAAGCAGGTGCATGAGCGTATATGAGAATAACATCAGCATATTGCATAATATGGAAGTTAGATGAATGAGAAATAGAAGACAAATTATCGAGCAGAGAGAAATTCAAAGATCCTAATACCGAGCCTTGCAGAAAACTGGACGGAATAGAAGAATGGGAAAGAGAAGAGTTAGAACAAACGCGAAAAGTAAGGTTTTATATATACATTAAGAAAACCAAGCTACAAAGGGTAAAGATAAGCCATAATCATTACGAAGACGATGGAGAAGAATCGAGTCATCATCTTATCTGCTTTTCGATGTCAAAAGCAGATAAGATATCAAGAGAAACTATGACACTACATAATTTTTGATCGAGCGATATGAGTGGAATTACATCTTTATTATATTACATATTTTTCAGTAGAGTGATTAAAACGAAAAGCAGCTTGGGAGGGAGGAAACAAGTTTGATGAAAATAGATATGCACTAACTTGCTTGAGAACAAGACGCTCAAAGTGTTTATAGAGGGCTGGGAGAAGTGAGATAGGACGATACGAAGTTAGGGGTCGAAATATTGCTTTTTAAAGAGAGGGCGAACAGTAACGCCTTTTCAGTTGAAAGGAAATATGCGGCTGCGGATAGACAAGTTAAACAATGTGGTTAGGAAGGGTGATATAGATGAGAAAGTATTTTTAAGCAAGTGAGTGGGAATTGGGTCAGAATGAAAGGTTTTATTAGGTATTTAGAGAAGAACCGAAGAACTTCATAAAACGAATATTAAATCGGTTGATCGGAAATGTTACTAGAGATGATTTTTACAGAAATATGTAAATTATTGAGAAATGATACGTAGAAGGTAGAGTAAAGAGTACATGACGAGAAATAAGTACGAAATGTATTTACCTGGCAGATTCCGGTTTCCTGTCAAAGAAAATTCAAAAGACAGATTGTCGGTTGTTTCCGTCAACTGTAGTGCTATTTCCGCCTTTTTGTTTCAAAGACGGATACAACGTACAGTTTGCACAAGTGGAAATGTTTTCCTTACAGACTGTATCGTTTGTTTTTACAGAAAGGCAGCAGAGGAAAATTTCAGCAGATAATTAAAGGACCGAAACACAAAAGGTAGGCGTAGGTTCACTGCTGATGAGGTTCAGCTACGCTGATTGTAGTGTACAGCGCTGCATCTAGGATTAAAGAATTCACACGAGGATAATTGATGAAGCCGACCAAATGATGAAAAATGTATTTAGATGTGAAGGAATAGGAAAGATTAAGTAGTTTAACGAGGAGTGCTCAACACACTCTTCGTTCATCCGTAAATTGAACGAGGAGTGTGTGAGAGAAGGTTCAAGAATGGGATTACACGATGCTATTTTAGTTGTTGACGCGAGGAAAATATAAAAAACAGTATCGTGTTATACATAAGTGAATGAGCAGGATAGCTGCAAAATTTTTACTGATGAACCAAAACCACATGTAAACAGTTTACTTTGATACACCGTTTTTGAAATTGAAATTTGAAATAATAGTTAATTTTTATAAATTAACTAATAAATAATAGACTATGTATCAAAGCATGAATAAAAGATCATCAAGGTGGAACTGCTATGTAGTAAGGTTTCGGCCCCTATTCATCGACGTAACATATTAGCGTGCCAAATACATGCTAATGACTTTGATAATCAAATTTTCCACTGATAAAATTTGATTATCAAGTATAGTATTCTAAAACACAATATATTATTTATTATCTATAAAAATTTCTTCTTAAAAGTTTAAATTTATTTATTATAATATTGTGTTGATTTATATAAATTACAATTTTCTGTTCGATGATATTCTTATAGTAACCTAGTTTAAAATATGTATCTTTTAAATTATTTAAATGATTTTGAAAAAAAACCAATATCATTACATATTGTTGCAATTCTTGAAATTTTTTTATTTAATGTATTATATTTTATATTATATGGTATGCATGAATGCTCATGCAAAAATATGTTTCTTGTAAATTTAAATATGTAATCTTTAAGGTACACAAAATTTGATTATTTAGTGTACCTTATTCTAACACAAAGCATATTGTTTATTATCCATCCATAATTTTTTTCACTTGATAGTTTAAATTTATTTTAAATAATATTTTGTTGATTTATACTACAATATTCCTCGATCCAACATAACAGCGGGGCCAAATACATGCTACGGACGTATTTCCTATGATTAATATTATTTAATAGTATCTTATTCTAATACAAAGTATATTATTATCCATAAAAATTTCTTAAAAGTTTAAATTTATTCTTTATATTATTGTGTTGATTTATATATTTTACTATTTTCTGCTTGATGTTATTTTTATAGTAACCTAGTTTAAAATATGCATCTATTAAGGTATTTAAATGATTTTGAAGAAAACCAATATCGTTTAAAGTCAAATAATTCAAATATGAATTATTTGACTTTGATTTTTGTAAGGTCATGTAAGCGTGCGACGATACGCATTTGTCAAGTAAAAATAAATCAATTTTTAAATTATTTTTTAGAAAGCTAATATCGTTACAAATTGTTGCAATTCTTAAAATTTCATTATTTAATGTATTATATTTTACATTATATGTTATGCATGAATGCTCATGTAAAAATATTTTTATTTTTTCTTATTTTTTTCTGCATCTAAATTTTTGACGCAGCTCGGTTCGATGTTGAGGTAGACAACCGGAGATAAACGCGCATTCAGCTGACTCATGCAACGAATCAACGCAGCCGTAAAACGAGGGAATGCGGCATCCTTTTTGAAGTTCTTTCCCTAGGCAACTACCTTCTTTGACGATTTATATACATCAATTTATGTTAATATATAATGTATTTTTAACATTAAAAGAGCAATTAAAATATTAAGAAAATGGCGTTGAATTATTGTAAGCTAGCAATACGAGCAAAATTTCAAAATTGGAGTATTAGATAAGCACCTCTGCAATTGTAAAATCCCACGTTTTCCATACGCGTTTTTTATACGTGGATTATAATTTTAATCCCTGACTTGATTGTAGGCATTTAAATTCTACAATTACAATACCATACGTGTTTTCCACACTTGGACAGTGCAAATCTATAATCGTCAGGAATTTAAATTATAATTTAAATCGATGACTTAATTGCAGGTATTTCAATTCTACAACTGCAATAGTACAGTTGGTCATTTAAATTCATCTAGTTTAAAATTATTTAAAATACTTTAAAATAGAAACAAAAACTCTAACTTACATAAAGGTCAGTTTGAAGTTGGTTTACAATGCTTTTACACTTATCAACGGGCTGCAATTGATCACTATCGTTGCAAACTGAAAAAGCATTACATGTACTGTTGATAGCATTCAAAATCGCATTTCGTTCTGTTTCATTTGATTTTAAATTCGTGAAATTAGGTTCCATTACTTATTTAAAAAATCTGTAAAACACAAGTGTAACAGAATATTTACAAATGAAAGTCTTATTCGTGCTCAATGTTGTAAGGAAATATGAAAATTAATCATAAATTTAAAGAAAAAGGTTTGAGAAATGAAAAAGTTTCAGAGATAAACAATTTTTAATTTCAGTTCCAGATTTCAGTTCCGCTCGTTTCGCTCGCGAAAATCTTGTTTAAACAACAACTGTTTGATATTGATCAAATGGCAAAATCTCGTGGTCGACCTTCTCAAAGCAGTGATGTTGCTACTATTCCAAAATCGACTTTAAATCTATCATTGAATAAGCAAATGAGCAATTACCTTGCGAATAAGCAAATACTATTGATTATATTACGCGGCAAGTTGGGTGTGATGAAATTGGCTGCAATGTATCGAAACATCGAAAAGAACAATTATTGTCATCAAATGAAGAAAGCGGTCGATTTACAGACAATTCCCAAACATTGCAAGAGCAACACGTTGTCACAGACTTCCTGCAAATCGAAAATGAATCATTCCATCGAACATCCAACTCATTAATCGATAGATCGTCACCGATTATCGAAAATAACAGTTTGGACAATGACAATCTTATCAATAACGGAAATTTGGTAGTGGCAACCTACAGCGATCGTACAGTAAATCCGATATCAATTCAAGCTTCTCAGCACCTCTTACTAATCCAGATGTATTTACTGATCCAATCAATGCTTATTCACCTAAGCGCTCTACATATGTTAACAGTCTGGTCAGTTAGATGAAGTTTCTCTTAATCACAAAGATTCAAATCAATTCGAGTCATTAACAAATGTTGAACCTGATACATGTCAAATAACTGGAGTTATTAATAGATCTCCACATAATCTTGATGGAAAATCAGTGATTTCCTCTGAGCAGCACATTTCCCGCGTACGCAAATATCATGATGCTTCTCGCGCTATCGTTTTCACTAATATACCTGAATCTATGTCAGTCAACATACAACATAGATTAGATGACGACTTATCCAAAGTTCGTGCGATACAATCAATTATTTTGGTAGCGTCACCGAAAGAAGTAACGTCCAAAATTAAACTATTAGCTTTGTTTCGAATTGGTAAAAATCAGAATAATCATCCTAGATTCTAAAAAGCGATTTTTACCGACGCAGCGGCTGACAAAACTATTTTGAGTAACTCCTATCATCTTAAAGGTTCTCCCGTTAGATTACTAAATGATCTTGACAAGTTTGAACGTGAACGTCTTCGGGAGATTAGACAATTATTGAGATCGCGCTTAGATGCAGAAAAAACATACTTAAGAATTCGGAATTTTCAAATTGTGTGACGAGGGACTCGCTTGAATTGGACTCCGCTGTATGTGGATTAGATTTAGCTCCTCTCGTCGCTTCTAGCTTATCCAACATACCCATTACAAATACATGTGATTACTTAGATGACATTGTTTATCATCATTCGCCGTCGTGGTCTGCTCTGGCGAAATCCAATAGTGTTAACAGTAAGGGAAATAACACATGTACTTCAATAGGTCCTAGTTCTGCGATCTTGTATACTAACGCACGCAGTCTTCTTAACAAAATTCACGAATTGAAGCAACGTACTCAATATTCCCAGCCCTTGTTAATCGCAATAACAGAAAGCTGGCTTCACTCCGATATATCTGATCACGAGATTGAAATAGCTAATTATTCTTCTTATCGTGTCGATAGGACCGGAAAGAGAGGAGGTGGGGTAATTTTATATTTACATAATAGTGTAGCGTTTATGACCTTAAGTGCCAAGTCTGAAGATCTGGTGGATTCCATCCATATCTGGAACATATGGCATCCCTAAATTCATAAGAATGGAGATAAAAGTTATCAACGGCTGAATGAAGCGCACTTAGCCATGATGAAGCGCAATTCTGAGTAGCATGGTTAATTACATTCAATATTGCTTGTTGAGCCATATGTTTGACATCAATTTAACGGTTCTTGTAAACATTAATTCGTTGACAATAAATACTTTTTATAACATCTGATTGTACTTGTCGCAGAGTTTCTCCTGTATATTCAGAATCATAAGTATTACCGATTAGTTGTGCATTTTCATACTCCAATGTGAATGCGAAAATTGGGTCTAATACGCTTAGACTTCCTAGTTTAAGAGGTGAGGTCAATATTGCCCACCAATCATGATTCAAGGTTCGACTTTTTAGAGATGGTAAAAGCTTGTCTTTTAGTATGGTCAGCAACGTTGACAAATGCACGCATTCAAATGTTGTATTTCTAAAAAAAGTGAGTCCATTTCCATTGTACTGATTTTGTAAGACCGATATAAGATACATAAGGATCAACTTTGGCTATTTCTACTAAACGATCAAGTAGATGAGTCCAACTTTGAGATTTATGAAGTGCAACCGAATCTACATACTCGGTAGTGCCTATAGGAATTCAAAGTATCATAATACCATCCGATGATATTCTAATTTCTTTCAATGGGTATATTTGCTTAATTTTAGATAGATGAGTAAGCAGTTGTGTTTTCTTAGCGTTAACGAAATATTCATATTGAGGTCCACCTCTTTTTAATACATTCCATACCATAGTTAACTCGTCAATAGTACCGACAAAGTTTGCATCATCCACAAACCAAACTTGTGTGATGCTGGGAACACTGTTTTTAATTTTGTTGATCAACGGAAGTGATGCCATGGAGAAAGCCGCCATAGCTAAGGGGTCCCCTTGTGTGAACCCCTCTCGAGAAAATATGCTTGTACCGCCAAGCACTAGTTGAGCGTCGGTTCTGTAAGTTTTTGCAAGAACACAAGCCAACGAAGGACAAATGTATTGTATATTGTGAATAGCAGCTTGTCGATTTAAAGAGTTAAATGCGTTAGAAGCATCCACGGCAAGAACACAACGTTGCTTATTTGACATAAATGCGGATTTGATGGAATGAATAGCAAACTCAATTTCGCCACATTGTGATGCTGCCAATTGACTCTTTCCAGCCACGTCTTGCAAGTCGAATTTTACCACCTCAAGTATGGCTTTACATACTATGCGTCTCGTAACTTCACACACTCATATCGGTCCTATGCCCCCGAATTTCTTCGGGATAGCGACAAGCCTACATGTCGTAAACGCATCAAGAGCACCAGGAAGAATTTTATCAGTAGTTAATCGAATTGTGAATTCAGCCAAAGCACTGGCAAGGTTACGTGAATGATTTCCGAAGCCTGTGACCATGAATTTCCATAGACTCGAATCACATACTGACGGTCCTGCACTTCCGTTAGTCTTTTTACAAGCTTTGATAATAGCGTCTTCGTCAATTTGCGCGAAGCGTACAGAGTGATGTGTGATCGCTCCATGAATTGGTGATGACAGAAGAGAATCAGGATGTGGATTTTCTGGGATAGGGTGTAGATTTTCAAGCACTTCTTTGACAGATGAAGATCCAACCATAACACTAGGGCCTAGCGGACCTGACGAATCATTGTTATCAAGAATCGCAAAACTTGCAGCAACTTTCCCTCGTAACATTAGTCTAACATAATTCTTTTTCCAATCCGTCATACGTGAATCTTTTCTAGGTTCACTAAATGCTACTTGTAGGTAATTGGCTTCGTCAAAAAGCTCTTTATATTTTTTTGAAGACCACAAAGCCAGTCTGTTCTCTAATTTCTTCGGGACCCGTTTACGGGAACCTAATTTCTGAAAATTAACTTTTCTTTTTAAAAAAATAATCAAAAAAATTAGTACAACGAGGGAGTCCTTAAAATTGAAGATGCTACTTTTTACCCTTTCGTGTGTGCGTGTAATGGGGCACTGGGCAAGAAAATTTATAAGTGTTCTAGCAAATTACAATCAATCCAGCAAATTTAACAGTTTTAACGCACTAGGACGTCGATGGGAGTACGTAAGAAGATAGTTACGACCGACAACAACTGTGCTCTACTACAAGTACAATGCTCGACACACGACTGCAGCGTCTGGACTACAATCGCATGCGACAGCAGTAATTCTAAAGAAGACTTCATATGCGGCTTTTGTGCCAACAAACGCATACGCGACCTCTCCCATAAGAACATATCAACCTCCAACGTGTCCACTCAAACCACCCAAGTCGTTTATGATATTCTTTGTCAACCCACTGATCTTGTCATCACATGCACTTCTAATCCCATGTCTTCACTTCCCGACACCCCCTATCTTCCCTTCTGTCTCGTCTCTCAATAACCTACATCCCTCAATCAAAATAACATCCATCAACCTCCACAATCCTTCCACTCATAACCTTTCCTCACATCGCTCACAACCCTCTCTATTATCCAAATCCTCTTTGTCTTCCGCTGTCAAACCTACTCCCTTGATATCCTCAACTCCCAGCTCTTCTATCGTGATCTCACCTACTCACGTTACTCATCCTCCTTTACGGAAACGCTTTCCTTCTCGCGATCGTTGCGTCATCGTCACTAATATCACTTCTTCCACCTCATTATCTCCACAAGCACGTCTCGACAACGATGTTTCGCATTCAGATCCATCATCTCGTCTCTTGTTCCTGCGGATAACCCATCCTTTTTCAACAACATCTCTCCTGTCGCATTTATCTGCCTAAATAAATCTTCTTAATCTAATCCTTCCCAGCCCCCTCTCCTAAAAGTTTTTTTTCAAGCATTGCTATCACGCGTCTTCTGTCCTCTCCCAACGATTCAAACTCATGTCCTATTCAGCCACTCGCATTTTTCCCGATCGCACCCCCTCAAAATCGCTCAACACTCATCTGCCCGCATCGAAAAACGCCGTCGCGAGGAAAACGGCGAAGCATCTCTCCATCCGAAACATCGACGGAAATTTTCAAGTTGTCCGCACCCGCCCGAAAATTCGATGGCGCTCCATCTCCCCTATGTGTCTTCTCTACTAGCCCCTACCACCATTACACACGGTTTCCGTGTGTAATGGCGGCATTGTCGCATTCGCCCGACACCCCGCGTCTCTTCGCAAAATCACTTCCCCTTTCAGTCCCTGCTCTTTTGAATTGCTCACTTGTCGTTATTCTAACCCAATCACTCTAGATCTCGCCATTGTATACCGTCCTGGTTCACTTGGAACCAAGACGGTATACCGTCCTGGTTCCATTGTATACCGTCTTGGAACTCGTTGACCTTTTATCTCATTGTTCTTTGTCCTCAATCCCTTCACTCGTGCTAAGCGACTTCAACATCCGCCTCGACCGCACCACGGATTCCATCCGGTTTATCAACATTCTATCCAACGATAATTGCAAACTAATCTCCACTGCCCCCACATATATACTTGGTGGGGCACTCGACATCATCGCTGTCCCCGATCATTTTGCTGCCTACACATCACTGTCCATCTATGATCCTGGTCTATCCGATCACTTTCTTATCACCCTTGATCTCACTTCCAACCACTCCCCGCTTCACACACCTTCCATCGTACGTCGCTCTTGGAGAAATATTGTCATCCCCGTTCTCCGCTCTGCCTTACACAAATAGTCTCTATCTACTCCAACAATAACATCTTCCTATCCTCCCGATCTTGCCATTCTTTAAGACTCTGAACTTACATCCAATCTCGATATTCTCTTGCCCTTCAAGTCTCACCCACACCGTCGCTTGGACCATGCACCATGGTTTGACATCCAATGCCTACTCTCGAAGCGTCGACTCCGCCATGCATTTCGAGTCTATCACCGCTCTCTCAGACGTGATTTTCGCTCGATCACTCCGTCTTTCCGTGATTCCTATCTTGCTCTTCGCCGGTCTCATCTCAACCTACTACGTACCAAATGCAACTCCTTCTGGCAGCATAAAATCATCACTTCATTCAACTCTAAGACTCTCTGGCATACTTTTAACTCAATCCTGGCTCGTTCCTCTACGCCTTGCAACATCAATGCTAATGATTATTCGTCATTTCTCCAGACTAAAGTATCCACGCTGCTCTCTCACACCCCGGTCTCCATCCTATCCCACTCAGCCCCACCTAGCCTCATCCTCTCGGAACTCTTTCATATTCTCCATGTTTCACCTACCGAAGTCTCATCTGTCCTCATGTCCTTGCCCAACAAAACCTCACCTGCCGATCCCCTGCCTACTCACATATTAAAATCTATATGCTCATCGATATCCCCATTTCTCACAACCTTGTTTAACTCGTCTATTCGCAGTCGTATCTTTCCTGCACACTGAAAATCCGCGATCGTTCGTCTCCTCCTTAAGAACCAATCGCTAAACCCCTCCCTTCCTTCTAGCAATCACCTATTTTACTACTCCCTACTCTTTCTAAGCTCTTAGAACGCCTTATCTTAATACAAATCAACGCTTATCTCTCCACATCCAATCTGTACCCTCCTTTCCAATCCGCTTTCCGCTCTGATTACTCGACAGAAATCGCATGCATAAAAGTGTACAACGACTTACTCATTTCTCGAGACAAGGCTCTATATAGTGTTATCATCTCCCTTGACCTCTCCTCCGCATTCGACATTGTCGACCACTCCTTCCTCCTTTCTCGCCTTCGTTATGATTACGGTTTTTCTTCCTCCTCCGTAGCATGGTTTGCCTCATATCTATCCGACCGTTCCTTTCGCGTCTGTTCTAATTCATCACCCTCCCCTCGCATCCCTATTTTTTGCGGGGTTTCACAAGGTTCAGTCCTAGGTCCCCTGCTTTTCTCTCTTCTGCTTGACGATCTCTCTCCGTCTATCAAACCTTACTCCTTTAACGTCATGCAATACGCCGATGACATCCTCATCTATGATCATGCACCCGCACATCGCATACACGATATCGGCATTTCTGCCTCCAACTGCCTTTCTTCTATCTACAAACGTCTCTTCAATCTCCATCTCGTTCTAAACCCCGACAAGTCCAAAATGATGTGTATCCTACCCCGTAAACCAAAAATATCTCCTCCCACTGCATTTGTTCCCTCATCGATTATTCCACATAGTACACAATCGCACTTTTCTAGCCTTCCATTTCGATGATTACAAGTCCCTTAAACCCTTCATCCGTGACAAGGTCCGCTCGTCTAACTTATTTCTACGTGACATCTGCCGTATCCGCCCCCTTATCAACTTCCGTTCTTGTATGCATCTACTTTCATCGATTCTCGTCCCTAAAATCGATTACTGCCTCAGCCTTTTCCCCAATTCTCCAAAATTCATCATCCTACCCCTACAACGAATAATCAAGACCGCCGATTCGAGTGCTCTTTCGTCTCCGCCGCTTCGACCACACATCCACATATTTTGCCCAACTCTCCAGGCCCACCATCCACATCCGCATCAAACTCCGCCTTCTTCTCGTTACTTTTCGTCTCATCGCTGTCGGCTCACCATCGTTCATCAACCTTCCTTTCTTAGACGATACTCGCCCCACCTCGCTATCGCTTCGTTCCTGTCATACCCTCTTACTCCACGTTCCTAATTACTCCAACAACTACGGTCTCCTATCCTTCCTCGTCGCCGCCTCACTGGCATAGAATCAACTCCCTGTCGACGTCCGCCGCGCTTTCTCCTTTATCACATTCAAACACCTCCTCTGTTCACACCTTCTCGACACCTGATTTACAGTTTTGTTTTGTTGTGGTCATGTAAGCGTGCGCTGGCACGCATTTGCCACGTTAAAATAATTTTTTTAATGTTTTTCGAATCACATTAACTTTTTTCGATGGAATTCTTTGGAGAACGCATTGTAAAAAAACTGTAGCAGACTTGAGAACAGAGTTCTCATTATTTTTTTGTGCAACATCGAAATAGAAGTTTGCGATAGTATCAATTATATTATTATTTGCAGAACATCGAGGGATCACCATGTTATTTGGCTTCCGTTGAATAACCACTTGATATATCCCTTCAATATCACAAATTTCTAAGTTATTAGAAATTCCATTATTCACAGATACAATATGAGTAGCATCAGTAATTACTGTTCTTGTTGTATGATCTTGATATGCATTTATTTGCGAAGATTCTGCTTTTATAGCGTTTCTGTATATATTAGTTTCCAGAATTCCAGTTAAAATATATACATCGGGCGATGTACTTATATCCGTCTTATTGATACATCCGTCCACTCTACATGTTGTGCATTTTCGACCGGCCTTAACACATTTACAGTTTTTGCATTTTGCAGCCTGTCCATTGCAATTGCAGCATTTCAATACATTGTCAGGACGTCCTTTAGGCATCATTATTGTAAGTAGCTAATTTATTAGTCAAGAAAGTTCAAGCTTCTGCTTTATAATTACTCACTAATTGCTTTATCGTTAGATAATGAAGACGATTACCACGGTAGAAGTAGTTTGGCTTCGCTCCCATACGACGTAAAAGGATATGGGTTGTATGTATTATGCACCCATAATTGTATGTTATTTTATCTCAAATGTAAGTAGCTTTAATCATTTCTCGAGATAAGGCTCTATATAGTGTTCTCATCTCCTTCGACCTCTCCTCCGCATTCGACATTGTCGACCACTCCGTTCTCCTCTATCGCCTTCGTTATGATTACGGCTTTTCTTCTTCCTCCGTAGCATGGTTTGCCTCATATCTATCCGACCGTTCTTTTCGCGTCTGTTCTAATTCATCATCCTACCCACCCATCCCTATCTTTTGCGGGGTCTCACAAGGTTCAGTCCCAGGTCCCCTGCTTTTCTCTCTTCTTCTTGGCGATCTCTCACCGTTTATCAAACCTTACTCCTTTAAAGTCATGCAATACGCCGATGACATCATCATCTATGCTCATGCACCCGCACATCGCATACACGATATCGGCAATTCTGCCTCCAACTGTCTTTCTTCTATCTACAAACGTCTCTCCAATCTTCATCTCGTTCTAAACCCCGACAAGTCTAAAATAATGTGGATCATTCCCTGTAAACAAAACATATCTCCTCCCACTGTATATTTTGTCTCATCGATCATCCACATAGTCCACAATCTCACTTTTTTAGGCTTCCATTTCGATGATCACATTTCCCTTAAACCCTTCGTCCGTAACAAGGTTCGCTCGTCTAACTTAATTCTCCGTGACATCCGCCGTATTTGCTCCCTTATCGACTTCCGTTCTTGTATGTCTCTTCGTTCATCGCTTCTTTTCCCTAAAATCGATTACTGCTTTAGCCTTTTCGCCAATTCTCCAAAATCCATCATCCTGCAACTACAACTTATAATCAACTCCGCCGTTCGAGTGCTCTTTTGTCATCGTCGCTTCGACCACATATCCACATATCTTGCGCAACTCTCCTGGCCCACCATCCACATCCGTATCAAACTCCGCCTTCTTCTCGTAACTTATCGTCTCATCGCTATCGGCTCCCCATCGTTCATCAACCTTCCTTTCTTAGACGACACTCGCCCCACGTCGCTATCGCTGCGCTCCCGTCATACCCTCTTAATCCACGTTCCCAATTACTCCACCAACTACGGTCTCCGATCCTTCCTCGTCGTCGCTTCATTCGCCTGTAATCAACTCCCTCTCGACGTCCGCCGCGCTCCCTCCTTTATCACATTCAAACACCTTCTTCGTTCACACCTTCTCGACACATGATTTACACTTTTGTGTTGTTGTAGTCATGTAAGCGTGCGCTTGTACGAATTTGCCACGTTAAATATATCTTTTTTCATTTTTACTTTAATCAACAATTTTTTTCAAGTCTAATTTTTTGAAAGAAAATATTTATTACACAAAATTACATTGAACAAGACAAATCAAATAGTCAAATACTAGACAAAAAGTTTGACCTCATTATAAATATATTCTAACTATATCTCTTCAGACCTCTGACGACGGCATCGAAAACACCAAGAATTTGATTTTATTAGACCAAACCCGATCTTTCGACGTAACAAAGCGATACAATCACTGTAGTTATTGTCCCCTCTTAAAGCCTGTATTGACGCTATTCTCTTAAGCAATGCATGTGACCAGGAATAAATGAAGCACGATCGACCCTAGATACTCGCTCTAAATATTTGGCCCGCTTTCTGTAGTGATGATACTCAAACAAACTATGAGGGCTTCAATTGGCATACGATGGAGCATGAACGTTATAAACGCAAATGTCTAGAAAATACCGCTCTGTAGAATCCCCGTACAAACCACTGCATGCAACATCAAGGCGTGCATTCATATCCTTACACGTTGTTATTCTATCAAAATTGTAAGAAGACTCAACAGGAAGTAGGACCGGCTCAATTTCAATAGCCTTTCATGTTGCAGATAACATATCTGCAATAATGTCGCGCATCACATTATGTCGAACAATTGTAAATCCTCCTGTTTTGCAAGATAGTGTGTGCGATACGTTGTTAAGTTCTTCACAAACACATTTTGTAGGAGCGTCTTTTAATTGCCATCCATATCTAGCGGCAAGCCCATCATAAAACTGATGATTATTTAGACAATACTGCCTATCTGCGCTAATCCTTGAAGATAACCAGGTTGATGCGCCTTCTTCTGATGCATGAATTAAGGCATTTTTTGTGTAATTATCCAGTTCTGCAATAATCTTACTGTGTTTTAAATCGTTAAAAATCTTCTTTTCACCCCTAATTCCGATATTCACCAGTGTTTGTTTCTCAAGTAATTCTTGTCCTACGTATACATTTAATAAAGGTAAACACATTTTTTAAGACCAATTCCATTCCTGGATTACCAGCTCGCAAGGATTTAAAATTCCCATGCCTCCGCTAGATGTAGGAATTTCAACTAATTGCCTTATGTCCTCCGTAATTTCACTCATCCCCAGTATCCCCGGCAATAAGCTTTTTCATATTTTTAATTCTGGTAATTGTAGCCATGATTTTTCACATTTGCACGCACAAAAAACATATGTCCATTTATGTTGTAACGCAAAGATTTCCTTGAAAAAAGTTTAATAACTAATAAACATACAATTAATATACACAATCTAAACGACGATCTTACAACAATCTATAAAACGATCTAAAGGACGATCTTACAACGATCTATACAACGATCTAAATGACGATCTTACCACGATCTATACAACGATTTAAACGACGATTTTACAACTATCTATACTACGTTTTAAAGAGATATCATACATTCCACCTTAAACATTTGGGATCTATTATACATACAAATTTATGGGAGGACGTAAGAAAACAACTAAGACCGACACCAACTTTAGACAACTGCAAGTACAGTGCTCGATACACGACTGCAGCGTCTGGACAACAATCATCTGCGACAAGAATAAGGCTAAAGAAGACTTCGTATGTGGTTTTTGTGCCAACAAACTAATCTGCAACCTTTCCAATAAGCACATATCAACATCCAACACGTCAACTCAAACTACCCCCGTCGTTTCTAATGTCCTTTATCCACCCACCGACCCTGTCACCATATACACTTCCCATTCCATGTCATCTTCACTCCCCGACACCCCACGTCCCGTCCTTCCCGTCTCGTTTCTCAATACCTTGCATCCATCAATCAAAATCACCTACACCAACCTCCACTATCCTTCCACTCATAACCATTCCTCACATCGCTTGCCACCCTCTTTATTATCATTATTCTCTATGTCTCCCGTCGTCAAACCAAATCCCTCCAAATCATCAACTGCCAGCTCTTCTATCGTGATCTCACCTACTCACGTCAATCGTCCTCCTTTACGGAAGCGCTTTGCTTCTCGCGATCGTTGCGTCATTGTCACTAATATTACGCCTTCTAACTCCTAATCTCCACAAGCACGTCTAGACCACGATGTTTCCGCCTTCAGATCCATCCTCTCGTCTATTGTTCCTGCGGATAAACCATCCTTTTTCAAGGACATTTCTCCTGTCGCATTCATCCGTCTAAACAAATCTTTTCAATCTAATCCTTCCCAGCCCCCTCTCTTAAAAATTGTTTTCAAGCATCGCTCTCACGCGTCTTCTGTCCTCTCTCAACGATTCAAACTCATGTCATCTTCAACCACTCGAATTTTCCCCGATCGCGCCCATTCTGAAATCGCTCAAATCTCTTCAGCCCGCATCGAAAAACGCCGTCGCGAGGAAAACGGCGAAACATCACTCTCCATCCGAAACATAGACGGAAATTTTCAAGTTGTCCAGAAACGTCCCAAAATTCGATAGCGCTTCATCTCACCTATGTGTCTTTTCCACTAGACTCTTTCGCCACAACACACGGTTTCCGCCTCGGTCTCCTCAACACTAGATCTATTCTCAATAAATCCGATCTTATCCTCAACATATTTACCAAGCAATCCATCGATCTCTTCTGCCTCACCGAATGCCGGCACTCAGATTCCGACGACATTTCCATTCGCCGTCTGCTCTCTGCCGGATGCTCCCTAGTCGAATTAGCTTGCCCCCTCAGCTCATGCCCTTCTAAATTCTCTAATCATGGCGGCATCATCGCATTCGCGCGTCACCCCGCGTCTTTTCGCAAAATCAATCCCCCTTTTAGTCTTTGCTCTTTTGAATTGCTCACTTGTCGTTATTCTAACCCGATCACTCTAGATCTCGTCATTGTATACCGTCCTGGTTCATCAGCTCCTACAGCCTTATTTATTATCGAACTCGTTGACCTTTTTTCTCATTGTTCTTTGTCCTCAATCCCTTCACTCGTTCTAAGCGACTTCAACATCCGCCTCGACCGCACCACGGATTCCATCCGGTTTATCAACATTCTATCCAAAGATAATTACAAACTAATCTCCACTGCCCCCACACATATACTTGGTGGGGCACTCGACATCATCGCTGTCACCGATCATTTTGCTGCCTACACATCACTGTCCATCTATGATCCTGGTCTATCCGACCACTTTCTTATCACTCTTGAACTCACTCACAACCACACCCGTCCTCACACAAATACAATCCAACGTCGCCCTTGGAGAAATCTTGACCTCTCCCTTCTCCGCTCTGCCTTACTCAAATCGTCTATATCCTATCTCACAATAACTTATTCCTCTCCTCACGATCTCGCCTTTCTTTTCGACTATGAACTCACATCCATTTTCGATCTTCTCTTTCCCTGTAAAACTCACCCACACCTTCGCTTTCACCGTGCTCCTTGGTTTGACATACAATGCCTACTCTTAAAACGTTGACTCCGTCATGCTTATTGAGTCTATCACCGCTCTCTCAGACGTGATTTCCGCTCGATCACTCTGTCTTTTCGTGATTCCTATCTTGCTCTTCGCCGGTATCATCTCAAACTACTACATACCAAATGCAACTCCTTCTGGCAGCATAAAATCATCAATTCATTCAACTCTAAAACTCTAGCATACTTTTAAATCAATCCTTGCTCGCTCCTCTTCGTCTTGCAACATCAATCCCCATGAATATTCGTCATTTCTCGAGACCAAAGTATTCACGGTGCTCTCTAACACCCCGGTCTCCATCCTATTCCACTCAGCCCCACCTAGCCTCATCCTCTCGGAACTCTTTCATATTCTCCATGTTTCACCTACCGAAGTCTCAACTGTCATCATGTCCTTGCCCAACAAAACCTCACCTACTGATCCCCTGCCTACTCACATACTAATATCCATATGATCATCGATATCTACTTTTCTCACAACCTTGTTTAAGTCGTCCATCCGCACTCGTATCTTCCCTTTACACTGGCAATCCGCAATCGTTCGTCCTCTTCTTAAAAAACAATGTCTCGAAACTTCCCTTCCTTCTAGATATCGTCCCATTTCACTACTCCCTACTCTTTCTAAGCTCTTAGAAAGCCTCATCTTAATACAGATCAACGCGTATCTCTCCTCATTTAATCTGTACCCTTCTTTACAATCCGCTTTCCGCTCTAATCACTCCACAGAAATCGCATGCATGGAAATTTACAACGACTTACTCATTTCTCGAGACAAAGCTATATATATTGTTCACATCTCCCTCGACTTCTCTTCTGCCTTCAACATTGTCGACCACTCCCTCCTCTTTTTTGCCTTCGTTATGATCACGGCTTTTCTTCCTCATCCGTAGCATGGTGTTCCTTATATCTATCCGACCGTTCCTTTCGCGTCTGTTCAAATTCGTCATCCTCCTCTCCCATCCCTATTTTTTGCGGGTCCCACAAGGTTCAGTCCTATGCTTTTCTCTCTTCTGCTTGGCGATCTATCTCCGTCTATCAAACATTTATCCTTTAACGTCATGCAATACGCCTATGATATTTTTATCTATGCTCATGCACCTGCACATCACATACACGATATCGGCATTTCTGCCTCCAACTGTCTTTCTTCTATCTACAAACGTCTATTCAATCTCCATCTCGTTCTAAACCCCGACAAGTCCAAAATGATGTGGACCCTACCCCGTAAACTAAACATATCTCCTACCACTGCATCTGTTGCCTCATCGATTATTCCACATAGTACACAATCGCACTTTTCTTGCCTTCCATTTGGATGATTACATTTCCCTTAAACCCTTCATCCGTGACAAGGTCCGCTCGTCTAACTTATTTCTACGTGACATCTGCCGTATCTGCCCCCTTATCAACTTCCGTTCTTGTATGCCTCTACTTTCATCGCTTCTCTTCCCTAAAATCGATTACTGCCTCAGCCTTTTTGCCAATTCTCCAAAATCCATCATCCTTTCCCTACAACGAATAATCAACTCAACCGTTCGAGTGTTTTCGTGTCCGTCGCTTCGACCACACATCCACATATCTTGCCTAACTCTCCTGGTCTACCATCCACATCCGCATCAAACTCCGCCTTCTTCTCGTAACCTTTCGTCTCATCGCTGTTGGCTCCCCATCGTTCATCAACCTTCCTTTCTTAGATGACACTCGCCCTACCCCGCTATTGCTGCGTTCCCATCATATTCTCTTCCTCAACGTTTCCAATTACTCCGACAACTACGGTCTCCGATTTTTCCTCGTCGCCGCCCCACTCGCCTAGAATCAACTCCCTCTCGACGTCCGCAGCGCTCCCTCTTTTATCACA
The DNA here is from genome assembly GCA_012934845.2 of Pomphorhynchus laevis. Classification (NCBI taxonomy): domain Eukaryota; kingdom Metazoa; phylum Acanthocephala; class Palaeacanthocephala; order Echinorhynchida; family Pomphorhynchidae; genus Pomphorhynchus; species Pomphorhynchus laevis. Next base: position 105,436 of record WNNJ02002393.1, read on the forward strand.
TTCAAGCACGTCCTCCGTTCACACCTTCTCGACACATGATTTAAATGTTTGTTTGTAGTGGTCATGTAAGCGTGTGCTGACACGCATTTGCCACGGTAAAACAAATATTTTTTACTAATAGTGGGACAAAGACTTTTAATCGTCAAGTAATACATATTACTGAAACAAGTACTTTCTCGGGTAGTGTATCTCCCTACCAAAATAAAAGTGATAGACAACAAAACCTTAATAGAAGTTATAATATTATTCTCAGCGGAATCCCAGAATCAACGGTAGAAAATTCCAAAGAACGATTAAATCACGATGTTGATAGATTAGGCGACATTTTTATCAGCTTTTGCAAAAAGGTGATAAGGAGATTGCAAGTGGTTTGAACGTGCGCAAGGTGTTCAGATTAGGGAAGAAATTAACTGATAAGTTTCGACTATTGAAGGTCGTAATTAGCTCTATTGATCATGCCAATATCTTATTAAAGCATGGATATCGATTGAAGGATACCAATACACGTATTCGCGATCTCGCATTAGAGGACCGTATAAAGCATAGGAAAGCAAATTAAGAATTAAGAAGTCGTTTGGCTAGTGGTAAAGTTAACCTTTGTTTTCGAAATTTTCGAATAAAATTGAATCCTTCAAATGATAGCGACCAGTTACTTTCATCTGATATTATTAATCACCCTATATTATCCAGTGTCAAATTCTCTGTTCCGGATGTATTCGATGAGCTTAGAAAATCAAAACCTTCGTCCATTAGTGGTCCTGATAATATACCATCGATCGTATTGCGAGAGGCTGCATCAGCACTATGCTTTCCGCTTTGGCTTATTTACCGTTGCTCCATAGATTCAGGAATTTTACATTTTGAGTGGAAAAAGCCACCATTAAGCCCATTTTCAAGAAAGGTTCAAGATCTGCTGCTGGGAATTAAAGACTAGTGAGTCTGACTTGTGAAGCATGTAAGATTCTGGAAAAGCTAATTTTGCGCTCTCTGACATCATACCTCGAAAAATATTGTATTCTAAATGTTCATCAACATGGTGTCCGACATGGGTGGTTCACTACTACTAATTTAGTTAGTGCAGGGCTAGCTGGTGGGATTCCTTGAAGGCTGGACACGGAGTTGATATTATGTTTTTCGATTTATCAAAGGTCTTCGATAGGGTATATCATACCATTTTAATTAGTAAATTATTTGATGTGGGCATTCGAGGTAGTATCCTTCGATGGTTAAATTGTTTCCTCCAAGATAGGTTATTTGCGGTGAAAGTTAAAAGCACTTGATCACGTTGGCCAACAATGTCGAGTGGCGTACCTCAAGGTATAGTCATAAGTCCTACTCTGTTCAACATATATGTCAATGACATATGTCATGTCAATTGCTCATTTTCGATGTACGCCGATGATATCAAAATTTGGAATGGTATTCAGGATTTTTCAGATCATAACCGGCTTCAGAAGGACATAGATATCATACACTCGTGGTGCAAATCACATGATCTTACTATTAACATAGAAAATACCTATAACATGCATTTAGGTCAGTTGAGGTACTCTGGCTCGTACACTTTAGGCGGTGCTACTATTAAGAATGTTTATCAAGTCAAGGATCTCGGTATTATATTATCTAATAATATGTCATCGGGTCCTCATGTAAGATATATATTGTAAGCAAATGTCAACGCATCCTAGGGCTACTACGAAGAACACTAGCTTCAATATATGCTGACTCATTTAGGGTGCTGTTCCCCTCGATTGTCCTTTCTCATATGCTATATGCTTCATCAGCAGTCTTTCCGGAATCTAAGGGTGATTTGCATTTACTTGAGGACATTCTCCGTAAAGATAGCCATATGCTTTCTTATATTCTAGATATTCCCTACCCTCAGAGACTAAAAGTTCTAGACATATGCGATGTTGAGACGTCCTTAATTAAATCAGATTTGATGTTGGTATGGAGGACACTGGACTGTTTTAAGCGTGTTTTAAACCCTATATTTACACTTTCTGCTAATGAAAATCTACGAGGACACAAGCTTAAACTGGTACACAAACTGGGACTGAAGCGGAACCGAGGTGACATAAGACATCGAATTGTCAAACATTAGAATAAATTACCATCTACTGTTGTTGAGGCCACACATGTATCAGAATTGAAGAATTATCTTCGTGCTGAATTCCGCCTTGAATCCTGACTTGTTTCAACTATTTTGCGGACTATTTTTATTTCTATCTCCTTTTTTTACTGTGATGCCCCTGTTTTAAGCTTTGCTCTTTTGGTTACAAGAACAAATTATTGACAAAGAATCTAGAATATGCCAGAGCAAAATCACTACGCCGATGTCGTTACACTTTAATTCAAATAAGGAACCAGACGTAATAGATGCTTCAAGTTCGACTCGCATTTGGACACGAGGACATAGACAGTCACGGACGGTGTATAAACAAAGAAGAAATATCAATGACAGCACTGTGATGGCAAACGACAAGGATAAAATTACACCTGAGAATATTCCTAAATGGCCTTCACCTTTATCTGACATATTCGCGAAACACAGTCCTAAGAACCACAATATATTGATTTCTACTCCTGTTCGACCAAAGAATGTATTGAAGCAGCCTTTAAGTAGAACGCAGAAAAGAGACGATGATATAGTGTGCAATGGTGTGGCAGTCGGAAATGAAAATGAACTGAAATTCAAGGATTTGACAGATAAGAAATTTGTTGAAATTATCAATATTAGGAATCGCGCTAGAAGCAGAAATAATTGCGTAATTTTTGCTAACATCACTGAATCTTCTGCAGACAACGTTCAGACCCGTGTGGATGATGACGTAGTTTCTATTCGTAAGGTCTTTTCGGATATATTCGTTCAGGGTGAAGAGGATATTGCGCGTAGTCTCAATGTCAAAAGCTTATTTCGTCTTGGAAAAAGCACAACATAAATCACGATTACTTAAAGTAGTATTTGATTCTGCAGATAATACAAGAGCAGTTTTAGCTAGAGGTTATCGCTTGAAAGGTAAGACGACAAAATTTTTTAAAGATCTCTCGATTGAGGAAAGATTGTTGCTTAATAATGCTCGTGCTAATCTAGCATTTAGAAGATCGAATGGAGAGACTGATCTAATGATAAGAAATTTTCGAGTAGTTCGTCGGCGACCATTCGTACGTTGGTGAGTTTGAAGAGTTCTTCGAGGGATTCCATTTTACAATTAGGAAATTTAGCGCGCATTGATATCACATCCAATATTACTACTCAATTACCCTCTGCTTCTGGTATTAGTGTCGCCTATACTAATTTAAAAAAAAAGATTTATTTTAACGTGGCAAATGCGTGCCAGCGCACGCTTACATGACCACAACAAAAACAAAACTGTGAATCAGGCGTCGAGAAGGTGTGAACGGAGGAGGTGTTTGAATGTGATAAAAGAGGGAGCGCGGCGGACGTCGAGAGGGAGTTGATTCCAGGCGAGTGAGGCGGTGACGAGGAAGGATCGGAGACCGTAGTTGTTGGAGTAATTAGGAACGTGGAGTAAGAGGGTATGACAGGAACGAAGCGATAGCGAGGTGGGGCGAGTATCGTCTAAGAAAGGAAGGTTGATGAACGATGGGGAGCCGACAGCGATGAGACGAAAAGTAATGAGAAGAAGGCGGAGTTTGATGCGGATGTGGATGGTGGGCCAGGAGAGTTGGGCAAAATATGTGGATGTGTGGTCGAAGCGACGGAGGCGAAAGAGCACTCGAACGGCGGTGTTGATTATTCGTTGTAGGGGTAGGATGATGGATTTTGGAGAATTGGCGAAAAGGCTAAGGCAGTAATCGATTTTAGGGAAAAGAAGCGATGAAAGAAGAGACATACAAGAACGGAAGTCGATAAGGGGGCGGATACGGCGGATGTCACGAAGAATTAAGTTAGACGAGCGGACCTTGTCACGGACGAAGGGTTTAAGGGAAAGGTGATCATCGAAATGGAAGCCTAAGAAAGTGAGATTGTGGACTACAGGGATGATCGATGAGGCAAAAGATACAATGGGAGGAGATATGCTTGGTTTACTGGGAAGGATCCACATTATTTTGGACTTTTCGGCGTTTAGAACGAGATGGAGATTGGAGAGACGCTTGTAGATAGAAGATAGACAGTTGGAAGCAGAAATGGCGATATCGTGTATGCGATGTGCGGGTGCATGAGCATAGATTAGAATGTCATCGGCGTATTGCATGACGTTAAAGGAGTAAGGTTTGAGGATTGGTGCGGTCCTATTTGGACGTATGTATATTTAACACACTTGCACCTTCCTACATCGAGAAGTCACCGACCATGAGTCATACATACCACGCGAACAGGAAAATTTAAGGAGTATTTTACCAAAATTTGATGAACTTAAGGCATGGGTCATCTTAAATAAACCAGCGATCCTGGCTCTCACTGAAACATGGCTGCATCGTGATATCCCCGATGGTTTAATTGCTATTATTGGATATAAAACTGAGTCTCAGTCTTCCGAGACTCAGTTTCTCTGAGTCTCGGAAGGGTGGAGGTGTTGCGCTATATACTACGATATCCTTAAACATTACTTCCACTCGTAATTTTAAAAATGAATTGGGCACGTGTGAGTTTATCTCAGTCATTGTTTCACACTTCGGAGGTCCCTTAGGTATTGCCGTGTGCTACAGGTCGCCGCAATCATCCGTATTGAGTCATGAATTCTCTACACTAATTAGTCACTGTTCTGAGCTTGAAGAATATCTACTAGTTGGCGATTTTAATATACCCTCAGCTGGTCACATCGGGAATTACGTTTTGGATAATAATTTTTTTTTGTTTTTTTTTTTAATTCCAAAATACTAATAATCACAACTGTAGGTTCCCGCAAATGGGCCGATAGCTCACAAAGTCAAAACATTGATCCGTTATTATATTGTTTTATTAAATATCAATCGAATTCTTGGTCCCCGAAATATCCGAATTCCTGCGATTGTATATTTGTGTGCTGAGCTCTTCTACTATGTAGTTGCTCACGTATAGGTATTCGGGTAGCGCGTATACACATCGAAGCTGCTTGAGCCAGTGCAATGCTCACTCTAGACCTAATTATCGAGATACATGCCGAATAACTGGTTTTGTGCCTTATTGCCTTTTGATGTGCGATCCATTTAAGTAACTTATGCGCTTCGAGACCAATTCCTCCAGCAGTTGAAAAGGTAAGTGGGATGAATATCGAGCGTTCAATCTCTACAATGCGCTGGGCATATTTTGCAATTTTCCTGTTCGCGTGGTATGTATGACTCATGGTCGGTGACTTCTCGATGTAGGAAGGTGCAAGTGTGTTAAATATACATACGTCCAAATAGGACCGCACCAATCCTCTACCGTAAATTCCACGGCATAATATGTCTGACCTTGCGTTCACATCTCTCGTTGTGGTTTCTACTTCAAAATGGTAATTGTTCGGTACGGGCCTCAAAACCGGTTCAAGCTCCACATCTTTACAAATGTCCCCTATTTCGTTGGCAATGACATTCCGTATTATATCATGTCTAATTATAGTTGTTCCTCCCGTCCGACATGAGAGAGCATGTGATGGATCAAGCAGTGAACCACACGCACAGCGCGCTTTACAATCTTTTAACGGCAAATTATATCTTACACATATGGCGTCTATAAATTGTTGTGTGTCAAGTACTGATTGATATATATTGTTTGGTCTTGTCGTTAGCCACGAAGAAGCTCCCTTTTCTGATGCATATGCTATTAGACATTTCATCCTTTCATCTAATAATTCTACCGTATGTACAACTTTGCGTTTAGTATCTAGTTTAGCTTCATTATAAATTTGTTCACTTATTTGTCTTTGTAAAGTTGTTAGTTCTTGCCCTTTAATACCACGCAAGATGGGTTCACATATTCTTATCGATCGGCTATATATGTTATCGGCATTATCCCAGTCATTTCGAATTCCCAGACCGCCACATCTTGACGGTAGCGAATAGACCATTCGCATAGTTTCCGTTATGTCCCCTTGACCAGTAAATTTTGGTAACAAATCATTGTAGATAGAACTCCGTAACTGCTCAAACCACTCCACCTCTACCTTGCACGTCCGAATCACGTAACTCCACTTGTGTTGTATAGCGTAGCAAAAGGCGCTATATGCAATTTGAGCATCAATCTCCGCAATTTCAGATAACTGTTTAACCATTTTTGTCCATTTGGCTACCCTATCGATTAAATGAGATTTTGTGAATGTGTGTGTTCCTATCGGAGATCCCAAGTGAACGATGCCTTCGTCACTCGTGCAAATCCCTGCATTTTGAAAAATCTTTTTAACATGGGGCATATGACTTTTATGCACTAGTAATTTACTTTTTGCTACATTCACATGAAATCCATATAGCGGACCGATTGTAACTATATCCTGCCATACTTTAATTAGATCTTCCGGTCGTCCTACGCAACATGCATCATCTGCGTACCATCGGTGCATAACAGAAGGTACCCTCTTTCTCAGGTCATTAATAAGAGGGAGTGTTGCCATTGGGAATGCCGCCATCGCCAATGGATCACCTTGCGTGAATCCCTCTTTTGAGATTAAAATCTCGTCTTGCACAGTTAATATAGGGTCTTTCTGGTAGCAGTTCTTCAGCACACGATATATGGCTGGACATACATTCTTAATGTTCGTTAATGCCAATTTGCGATTTATCGCATTGAACGCATTGCTAGCATCTATCTGCAACACACAGACATCGTTCGACAATTCAAATGAATTCCTAATAGAGTGAATAACTGATTCTGCTCCGCATCGTTGTGTAGCACACAGTTGTACGCTACCAGCTACTTCGGCGATATCACTTGTCACCGTTGAAAGAATTGCCTTGGCTATTATTTGTCGGCATACTTCTCCCACTCCGATTGGCCGGATTCCCGGCTGTTTGTTCAACGGGACCAGACGACTTGCCGTCAATGCAACAGCGTTATGCGAACTTATTTCTTTTGAGGCCAAACGACATGCAAACTTTGCCAGAGCATCTGCCAATTGTAGAGAATCACGGCCGAATTCATTGAGCATCATACACCAATCTTTGGCATCCATACCTGAAGGTCCACAGCTTCCTTGAACAGTTTTGCTTATAGATTGAATCATTTGCAAATCGATACATTGGAATACCTCTGAATAATGATCACATACCCCTTCCAATGGCATGCTCAGAACTAACGACCGATTAAGTTCTCCAGCCTCTGGGTGTAGAATAGTTAGCTTGTCTCGTACCGTCATATGATTTTCTAGCTTGTCATCCATTTGATGCACCCCATTTCTGATTCCATCCAATGATAACATGCGTACCGCGCTTGTTGTTTTCCCATGTGTCATCAGTTTTATAAAATATTATACCACCTCTTCTCAGCATGATTATTTGTATAGTTTCTACTTTTAACCTCCATCCTGCTCTGAATAATCGCTGCTTCACGAAACAAGTTATGATGCTCGTTGTGATGCCACATGCGCAACCTGCGTTCTAGTATCTTGCGAATCATACTGATCTTTTTACTGCCGATATCTTGTCTTATTAATTGACAAAATACTGTAGCGAGTTGAAGTGAATTGTTTTCTGAGTCGTCTGACGTCGCAGCGGATTTGAACAGATCTGCTAGCGTTGCGATAAACTGATGAGTCGCATTGCATCGGGGTAAGCGAAATAAGTTAGGTCGCCATTTGATGCATTCATCAAAAAAATTCTGTGTTTGGCTTCGATTATCGAAATGATTAATTTCATTTTCTTGACTGACAGGGATATACTGAGAGCAGCGTGGTGTATCCTTTTGCAGCAATTGGGCTACTTCAACGTGCACTGGTATATAATCTACATCCTTCTGTATATTACGAGTGTTCTCTCCAAATGTGATTGGCTCCGCATCAGAAGTCAAAGGCATCGTCTGTGGTCCTATATGTACGCAATTGCTACATTCGGGTGCACGGCAATTCGTGCAAGGAATTCCTGTCTTCGCACATCTGCAACCTTTGCACTTTGCAGACGGACCATTGCATCCACAGCACAACCGTCGATCAGACGGTTTTCCTTTCGGCATGTGTTTTTGAGCGAGACGAACCGAAGAATGTATTAGTATAATAAGTTGTGTGTTTAAGATTGATAAAGGAGTTTCGGTGTTCACTATATCGGCTGATCTGGCGATATCGTTAAGTATAGCCACGTACAACACGCTCTTCAAGGCCGATTAATTTAGCAATTTCTTCGATTGTATGTATTTAGGATTGTTGTATTTACTTTAGATTGTATGTTATTATATTGTATGTTTATCAGAAATGTAAGAACTTTAATAATCAATGTGGCAATTAATGTGGCAAATGCGTACAAGCTGTACGCTTACAAGTCCACAAACAAAAATGAGAAAGTCAAGCAGTTAAATTGTTCAGATGGGATCGGATTTGTCGTTTGAAGCACTGCAGGGAAGTTGATTGGCGTATATGAATGGGCAGATGATTCCACGATAGAGGAGCAGCCACCAGGAAGGAGCGGAGTCCAAAGGAGGTAGAGTAGTTTGGGACATGTAAAAGAAGGGAATTACAGGAACGCAAGGAACAGTAAACAGGACGGGAATTATCAAGAAAAGGAAGGTTGAGAAATGAAGGGGTATGAAAAGTTACAAGGCGGAAAGCAACGATAAGAAGACGAATTTGAACACGACAATAAATTGTAGGCAAATCGAGAGAAGCAAGATGGTAGGATGTGTGATCAAAACGACGAAGACGGAGGAGAATTCGGACAGCTGCGTTGACGATGCGTTGTAGGGGAAGAAGAGTGGATTTAGGTGAGTTGGAAAATAGACTAAGACAATAATCGAGTCTAGAAAAAAGGAGAGATGATATGAGAGTCATACAAGAAGGGAAATCGATCAATCTACGAACTTGACGGAGGTTGCGGAGTATCAAGGTAGATGAGCGTACTTTATCTCTAACGAAAGGTTTAAGTGAAAGTCGGTTGTCAAAATGGAAGCCTAGGAAAACGAGATTATCAACGATAGGAAGAATTGTAGAATTTAATGATACGGAGGGAGGTTCGAAGCCGAGGCGTCGAGGTAGGATCCACATAATTTTGGATTTATCAGGATTCAGAGAAAGGCGAAGGGAAGAAAGATGATTGGAAATTGAGACAAGACAGTCGGAAGCAGAAACACTAAGATCGCGAATACGATAAACAGGTGCATGAGCATAGATGAGAATGTCATCAGCATATTGCATAACATGGAAGTTAAATTTATGAGAAATCGAAGACAAATCACCAAGAAGAAGAGAGAAAAGTATAGGGCCTAATACGGAGCCTTGCGGAACACCGGACGGAATGGACGAAGGATGGGAGAGAGAAGAGTTAGAATATACGCGAAATGTACGGTTTGATAGATATGAAGAAAACCATGATACAGTGGGTAAAGAGAAGCCATAATCATGACGAAGGCGATGGAGAAGAATCGAGTGATCGACGATGTCAAAAGCAGACGATAGATCAAGAGAAACTATGACACTACATAATTTATGATCGCGCGATATGAGTAAGTCGTTATAAACTTTAAGACATGCAATTTCGGTAGAGTAATTAGAGCGAAAAGCGGCTTGGAAGGGAGGAAATAAGTTAGAGGAATAGAGATATGTATTAACTTGCTTAAGAACGAGACGCTCAAGGAGTTTAGAGAGGGTTGGGAGAAGTGAGATTGGACGGTACGAAGATGGTAGTGAAGAGTCGAGAGATTGCTTTTTGATGATAGGACGAACAGTGGCGCATTTCCAGATGGAAGGAAATGTACAGCTACGGATGGACGAGTTGAACAATGTGGTTAGGAAGGGTAAGATAAAAGTGCAGATATTTTTAAGTAAGTGAGTGGGAATTGGGTCAGAAGGAGAGGTTTTATTAGGTAATGACAGCAGAACCGAAGAAACTTCATCAGACGAAACGGGAAGAAGGTGGAATAGTTCTGGGAGGGAAGTATTTAAAGATAAGAGTGGGTACAAGGGGGCTATGGGTAGTAGGGAAAGTAAATTAGATAGCTTAGTTTGTAGATAAGAAGAAAATTCATCAGGATTTATATTACAAGGGGTAGATGATCGTGAAAGAATTGAGTTTAAGATTTTCCAATGAGATTTAGAGTTGGAAGATGACTCGAGTTGATTTCGCCAAAAGAGAGTACGTTTAGTACGTATAAGAATGAGATGTGAACGGCGTTGAGAAAAGTAGGAATCACGAAGATTTGGAGGGGATGAGTCGGGTGAACGTTTAAGAAATCGTTTATACATACGAAAAGAGTGACGGAGTCGACGCTTAGAAAGACTACAGTCAGAATCGAACCAGGGAGCATGGCGCAAGCGCTGGGAACGTCGAAGTCGACTAGGCAGAAGGTTATTGAGGATCGACGTAAGTTCAGAATCAAACAGAATGCAGAGATCATCGGGAGAGAGATAGTTAAGAGGAAGTGAAAAGAGTGAAGAATTGAGTAAGGATGTGCAGAGAATAGGGATATCGAGAAGCTTCCAGGGTCGACTTGGTGTAGATAATGGTAAAGGCGGAGAAGGAGGATGGGGACGAGTAAGAGTAAGAGTGACAAGGAAATGATCGGACAAACCAGGATCAGTAATTGACAAGGAGGTATAGTCATTGAAGCAGTTAGGAACAGCAATGATGTCGAGAGCACCGCCGAGAATATGAGTTGGGCTTGTTGAAAGTAATTTATAGTTAAAATCAGAAAAAAGATTAGTTAAAGTGATAGAGTCAGAGTCAGACGGGCGATCAAGACGAATGTTAAAGTCACCGAGAACAAAAGAAGGAGTATAAGACAATGAACAGTGAGACATTAGATCTGCAAGGTCGTTAAAGAAGATACGTGATGGGGCAACTGAACCTGGACGGTATACAATCACAAGTTCCAGAGGGAAAGGCGTTGATAATCTGCATATGAGTAATTCGAACGAGGTGTAACGGATGTTAACGTTGATTTTACGTAAAGACATTGGGTGACGAGCAATGGCAACAATACCGCCATGGTTAGACGCAGTAGATGTATGAGATGTAATTTGACGAGCTGATTCAACTAGAGAACAACCAGAGCGACATAGACGACGAATAGCAAGATCGTTGGAGTCAGTGTGCCAGGATTCGGTAATGCAGAGAATATCGATAGATAATTGATCGAAGATATCGAGAAGCATATCAGCTTTATGAAGAATGGAGCGAGTATTGAATAGACTAAGACGAAAAGTATGCTTAGGAGCGAGATCGACTAGCGAAGAAGACAAGGGGGAGAGATGGGACGCCATCGAATTTTTGGCCTTGTGTGAAGAACGTGAAAATTTCCGTTGATTTTACGTATAGATAAGGATGACTCGCCGTTTGTTTCACGTCGATGTTTTTCAATGCGAGCTAAATTGAGCTGGGCAATATCAGAAGGGGAGCGGTCAGGAAAGATACGGCAAGTAGATGAAGTGGTAAGAAGTTTAAAACGTTGGGAGAGTACCGAAGAGGCATGTGAACTATGTCGGAAAACGATTTTTAAGAGTGGAGGACTGAGATGATTTGATTTAGTGGATTTGTTTAAACGAATAAAGGATACAGGAGCGATATTATTGAAGAGTGATGGGTTATCATCAGGAAGAATGGTTGCTAGGATAGACCTGAAAGCAGATACATCATCATCGAGGCGAGATTGTGGAGAAGCAGATTCGGAAAGCTTTAAGTTTGATATGATTATACAGCGATCGCGCGAAGGAAAACGATTTCGTGGAAGTGGTGGACGGACAGAGCTGGTTGGAGTCGAGGTAGATGAGCAGATAGAAGTGGAAATGACAGGGGTGCTTGATAAAGAATTAATATTGGTTGGAGCAAGTGTGACAGGAGCGGGGTGTTGAATCGGTTGATCAGAGATGTGACTGGATATGATTTTAAATGAAGGATGTAACTTATTGGGAAGTGTTACGTGGGAGGTAGAGTAAGGAGAATTAAAATAGGTTGGGGCATGAGTGACAGGAATGGAGTGTTGAATTAGTTGATCGGAAATGTTACTGGAAATGATTTTGATGGAAGGGTGTAAATTATTGAGAGGTGATACAGGGGGGGTCGAGTAAGGAGTTCGTGAGGAGAATAAAGAAGTTTGAGATTTATTTAGATTGGGGGAGGAATAGGAAAGAGGAGGTACGAGATGAAAAGCTTTGCCGTTAGCATTGTTAGAATGAGAAAGATTAATGGAAGTTTGGTACGTAGTTGAACGAGGAGTGTGTGAGAGAGTAGGTTCAATAATGGGATTATATGATGCGAAGTCAGGTGTTGATGCGAGGGAAACATCTAAAACAGCATTGGTCTGAGTGGTAGTGTGTGATACAGGAGTAGATGAGCAGGATAACTGTAGTAGTCGTACTGATGTACAAAAACCGCAAGTGAAATGTTTAAGTTTATACACTGAGTGGTCGGATATTTTAACACGAACAAGTGTCCATACATCGCAATCTTTGGAATCGCATCCAACTTCAAAGCTGGTATAACCATCATTGCATTTAGATGTGGAAGATTGTTGATCAGGAACAGGGATCTGAGATCGCGCTTTTTTAGGCATGACCTTTTATCGATAGATTGAGCTCAATCCGCGAGCGTAGCGAGCGGAACTGACAGGAATAATCTGGAATGTAAGATGTTGTAATCAAGGATAGTAGTTCTTCCAAGTCAGATGTGGATTTGTGGAATTTTCTTACAAATGATCTCATGTTAGAGCAACATGTGCAGTCGCCCACCAGATTCGCGCAAAACCAGGAATCTTGTCTAGATTTGGTATTTTCCAAATTAATTACAAGTGTGGGTAATATGAGCTATCAGAGTCATATTGGATTGAGCGATCATTGCATGATCTTATTCAATTATTTTTCTAGGTGTCTGATCCCAAAACTGGAAAATTTGATAGTGTCGAAAAGATCTTGGCAACAAATTGATGAAGACTCATTACGAGAGGCGGCACTGAGAACATCATTCAACTGTGCTAGTGAAGACATTGAGGTAAGGTGGCATGTTATTGAATCAGGTTTAGTAGCTCTTGCAGATAAGTTTGCACTACTCCGTAGAGTACCGAAAAGTAAAGCTAAATACCCTCCTTGGTTTGACACTGAATTGCGATATGCTCTCAAACATAGGAATCGTCTATTTGAACTAAGCCATCATCAGAATAATTTTAAAAAGCGGTATACAATGTTCCGAAATTTCGTCAATCGCCTTAAGATTACAAAAAGGCAAAGTTTTGAAGATCAATTAGCTTTACAAATTGATACCGAAGCAAAAAAAATGGGCTTATGTGAAATGATCCAGAGCTCTGCTACCAGCTATTTCATCTTTAAGAGACGGTAACACTCGAGTGACATCGCCAGACAGCATGACAGAAGTGTTTGCATCCGCTTTTGAGCTAACACCAGATGCTTTCTCTAGCATATGTGGAGATGCAGCATCACAACAGGTAGAAATTGGTTCTCCAGTTTTAACGATAACAGCACATGAGGTTTTTGTTGAATTGGCTAGGTTATCTAGATCATCAGCGGCAGGCCCCGATGATATTCACCCCCAACTTCTTAAGTTACTTGCTCCTGTTCTGGCTGAGCCATTAGCCTCCATATTTTAGCTGAGCTTGCGCATTTCGAAGTTACCTGCTGCCTGGAAAAAAGCGATTGTAGTACCAATTTATAAAAATGGTGAAAAAGATGATCCGAATAACTATAGGGCAATAAGTCTAACTAGTGTTGTATGCAAAGTGATTGAGGGCATACTAAACAGACGCATATATGATCATTTGAGTTCGCTGAAAATTCTCAAAAATGCACAGCATGGATTTAGCCCTCGGCGTTCATGTCTTACAAACTTATTACATGCTCGTGAAGATTGGGTTGGACATGTTGCTAACGGGTACTGTATCGACGTAATATTTCTTGACTTTAGTCGGGCTTTTGATAGGGTGCCCCACAAAATGCTAATTTCCACCCTTGAGTCTTATAAAGTCAATCGCTCTATTATAAGCTGGATTCAAGATTTTCTTAAAGATATATCCTTTGCTGTTCGTGTAGGTCAATGCCTATCGTCTTATCGTCCTATCACCTCAGGACTACCACAGGGATCAGTCTTAGGACCATTGTTGTTTAACATATTTATAAATCAGCTACTAGATTTAATTGAGGATTGTAGTGTTTTAGCTTTTGCCGATGATGTAAAGGTATGGAAATTGATTAAAGCCAACAAGAATCGAAATGACTTTCAAAATATCCTAAACATTGTTTATCGATGGTCTTTAAACACTGGAATTGTATTGAATATTAAAAAGTGTGCACATATGAGATTAGGTCATAGCAATGTGAGTCAAGAATATTTTATTGGCGATGAGTTTGTTGTTTCCACGCAGTCCATTCTGGATCTTGGTATAATTGTTCAAAATAATCTGAAAACACGTGCTAACACTGATAGGATTTGTAACGCAGCAAGAAGAATGACCTATATTGTCAAAAATTGCTTTAAAGATTTATCTCCCGTTTGTGTTGTGCGTTTATATAATGCTCTTATAAGACCGATATTAGAATATATGTCGCCAGTAGTCTTTCCGTGTACGCGTACAGAACTTGATCAATTAGATCGCATACTTCGACGGTTTACGAAGTTATGTCCTCAGGTACGATATCTTCCATATGAGGCACGAATAAAAAGTTTGAATATGCCGACAGTGCGTGAAAGGTTCCTTCTTTTCGACCTTCTAGCTATGTATCGACTAGTTAATAAAGATGAAAACTTCCCAGTAAATAGAGTTGAACTCATGAACGGGATGGACGTCGAGGGCACTCGAAAGTACTAGTAGTACATGAGCACGGAAAATACCCTCGTCATTTCCGACTGTCTCATCGAGCGGTGAATATTTGGAATCGTCTTCCAGTTGATGTCGTTGCGGTGCATACAATCAATGAATTTAAATCCAATATAAAGAACTGGATTCGAAATGAGAACGAATGGTGGTTGCTGCAGTACCCATGGTTCTGATATATATAATGACCGATTTTTTTGATTTTTTTCTTGTATTTATTTGTTTTTTTTGTGAGCAGTCAAAACAGCCTTATGGCTATGACCTGTAGTAATAATGATGAATAATAATATTTTTAATAATAATATTTTTTTATAAAGAAAAGTTGAGTCAATGTACAAATATTCACAAAAAAAATTTTAACTGTTCTTGACATCTTCAAATTGATTATTATCAATTGAAGATAATCGACTTGCGCGTATAGTAAAGTGACCCATCTTAGCCATTAGAAACGATACATGGCAACGCAAATTTGCAATTATATCGCTGTAACCATTTTGATATGTCTCCGATTTTCTGGCAAAATATTTTAGCAAGATGTCCGTTGCCGGTCTAATTCCTCCACAAAGCAGAGAAGACAAGAGGTACAAAAGAACCGTTCTCGATTGTTTGAATGCGTTCAAGATATATATTATTTTTCCTTTGTTCATGATATACGAAACTAGACGATGCATTTGGATATGAAGGAGCAAAGTTATTAAAAACACATGTCGGAATACGACCGCTCCAACAATTCCCCTACACCAGTGCATGAGAAGTCTACTCGTGGTGAACGCTCTCTGGTTGTATTTGTTTGCAAAAATTTGTGAATCAGCAACAGGTAGTAACACTGGTTCTATTGCTACCTTAGCACCGATATTTTCAGCAAATTTCACTATCAAATCCTGGGTTGCGTTGTGACGTATTATCGGCAGCCCTCCATTCTTACAAGACAAAATATGAGGGATACTAGCTTTTTCGCCACACCTACAATACGATAGCGCATCTCCAGGATAGCTGTTGTATCTAACCGCCATTGCATCCTGAAACTGTTTATGGCTAAGGAAAAATCCTTGATGAACATTCGGTTTAACTGTGATCCATGATGATGTACCAGTGGTATATGCACTATCGAACACACGGCGTATTGTCTCATCGGAAGATTCAAGTATTTGTGTTTTTGTTTATACTAATTTCAATCGGTTATCTTTCTTAATCGCTCGACCAATCTCTTCCTGCTCAATTCTTGTTTTCTCTGAGCCCAGGTTTTTATAGAATGGTTCACATAATTTGACAGAATTGTCGTAACGTTCAGTAGTTTCGTCTAAGGGATCGTCAATACCCAAACCACCTAATTTGACAGGTAACACATAAGCTTTAGCTACGAAACTACTAAGAACATATATTCCAAGTATTTTTGGTAATAATTTCGTCTTTAAAAATTGTTATTGGATCAAAAATGCTTGACTTCACAAGACATGTTCTTTGGATAAATTTCCACTTATGTTGTATCGATTTTGTTAGTAGAGAAAAAACGACATGTGAATTTTGTTCAGCAAGACTGTTCAATTTCTCGAGCAACAAGTACCATTTTTTAACAGCACTGTTCGTATGTTCATCAATAAACTCTTCAGAACCTATGTAACTTCCTAATAATTGAATTCCCTCTGTCTCAATGTTGATGTTATTACCCGCAAAAAATCAGTATTACTCAAGTTGTTTTCGGAATGAACAAGCAAGTAATTTTTTTTGATTTAAATGAAAACCAAAATTAGGGCCAGACAAGGTTAATATATCCCAGACGATTTTTAAATCTGAAATTTTCTCGACAAAACACGCGTCGTCTGCATACCATTTTTGTGTTAGCTCGGATATCTCGTGTTTAATTTTAGAACTAAGAGGTAGAATCGCTGCGGCGAAAGCGGACATTGCAAGAGAATCCCCTTGCGTAAAACCTTGAGAAGAGTACACGACTTCATCACCAACTGAAAGCGTGGATTGACTTAAATATTCATTCCTCAAAATTTGAGACAAAGCAGGACATACGTAATCCATATTCTTAAGGGCTAGCATCCGATTAACGCAGTTAAAAGCATTTCTGGCGTCTATACTCAAAATACACATATCCGCGGAGTCATTAAACGCTTTACGGATCGAATGAATTACAAACTCAGCACCACATCTTTGACCCGCACACATTTGTTCGAGGCTGCACACTGAAATTAGATCATTTTTTATTATTCTATTGATAAGTTTTCCTGATATACGCCGCAGAACTTCGCCGATTCCAATGGGTCTGATGCTTGGGCATTTATTCAACGGTATTAGACGCGATGCAGTTAGAGCTGTCATAAAAATTGGATCGATATTGTGTGATGCAATTTGTGTTGGCATGGCCGCAACGTTGTTTGCAAGTTTGACAGATTACTTTCCGAAGTTCATCAGAAATGATCTCCACATTTGAGCATTTGTACCAGACGAACCAGCAGCACCTTGTGTGACTTTACATTCCCTGATTACGTCCTCACCTGTGATCTTCGCGAATCTAATGTAATGACTCTCTTCATGACGATCAAGGGGACCATGTAATAATTCATCGACGTTTATGCCTGTTGCATTTGGGTGTAGTTCTTTTAATTTCTCTCTGACCGTGCACGTATCAATATGATCGTTTAAGTCCATGATTTGTGCTGATATTTCAGATCTTGCTTCAAGAAGATTTGTCGCTTGTCTAATGTTTCCATGTTTTACTAATTTTACGATTTTATTATAAACGTTTCCTATTGATTTGTACATTCTCGTTATGTTCTACTGTAAGTATGCAGCTTCGTCCATCAGTAACTCAAATTCTCTGGCTTTCCACATTGACAAACGTCTCTCGAAGAGTTTTCTTAGAAAAAAGATTTATTTTAAAGTGGCAAATGCGTGCCAGCGCACGCTTACATGACCACAACAAAACAAGACTGTGAATCAGGTGTCGAGAAGGTGTGAACGGAAGAGGTGTGATCAGGTTTGAATGACTGTGAATTGAAAATCAGGTTTGAAAACTGTGAATCAGGTTTGAATGTAAAAAAGGAGGGGGCGCGGCGGACGTCGAGAGAGAGTTGATTCCAGGCGAGTGAGGCGGCGACGAGGAAGGATCGGAGACCGTAGTTGTTGGAGTAATTAGGAAAGTAGAGTAAGAGGGTATGACAGGCACGAAGCGATAGCGAGGTGGGGCGAATATCGTCTAAGAAAGGAAGGTTGATGAACGATGGGGGAGCCGACAGCGATGAGACGAAAAGTAACGAGAAGAAGGCGGAGTTTGATGCGGATGTAGATGGTTGGCCAGGAGAGTTGGGCAAAATATGTCGATGTGTGGTCAAAGCGACGGAGACGAAAGAGCACTCGAACAGCGGTGTTGATTATTCGTTGTAGGGGTAGGATGATGGATTTTGGAGAATTGGCGAAAAGGCTAAGGCAGTAATCGATTTTAGGGAAAAGAAGCGATGAAAGAAGAGACATACAAGAACGGAAGTCGATAAGGGGGCGGATACGACGGATGTCACGGAGAATTAAGTAAGAAAACAACTAAGACCGACACCAACTTTAGACAACTGCAAGTACAGTGCTCGATACACGACTGCAGCGTGTGGACAACAATCATCTGCGACAAGAATAAGGCTAAAGAAGACTTCGTATGTGGTTTTTGTGCCAACAAACTAATCTGCAACCTTTCCAATAAGCACATATCAACATCCAACACGTCAACTCAAACTACCCCCGTCGTTTCTAATGTCCTTTCTCCACCCACCGACCCTGCCACCATATACACTTCCTATTCCATGTAATCTTCACTCCCCGACACCCCACGTCCCGTCCTTCCCGTCTCGTTTCTCAATAACTTGCATCCATTAATCAAAATCACCTCCACCACCTCCACTATCCTTCCACTCATAACCTTTCCTCACATCGCTTGCCACCCTCTTTATTATCATTATCCTCTATGTCTCCCGTCGTCAAACCAAATCCCTCCAAATCATCAACTGAAAGCTCTTCTATCGTGATCTCACCTACTCACGTCAGTCGTCCTCCTTTACGGAAGCGCTTTGCTTCTCGCGATCGTTGCGTCATTGTTACTAATATCACGCCTTCTAACTCCTTATCTCCACAAGCACGTCTGGACCACGATGTTTCCCCCTTCAGATCCATTCTCTCGTCTATTGTTCCTGCGAATAAACCATCCGTTTTCAAGGACATTTCTCCTGTCGCATTCATCCGTCTAAACAAATCTTCTCAATCTAATCCTTCCCAGCCCCCTCTCCTAAAAATTGTTTTCAAGCATCGCTCTCACGCGTCTTCTGTCCTCTCTCAGCGATTCAAACTCATGTCATCTTGAACCACTCGAATTTTCCGCGATAGCGCCCCTTCTGAAATCGCTCAAACCTCTTCAGCCCGCATCGAAAAGCGTCGTCGCGAGGAAAACGGCAAAACATCACTTTCCATCCAAAACATAGACAAAAATTTTCAAGTTGTACACACCCGTCCAAAAATTCGATGGCGCTCCATTTCTCCTATGTGTCTTCTCCACTAGACTCTTTCGCCACAGCACACTGTTTCCGCCTCGGCCTCCTCAACACTAGATCTATTCTCAATAAATCCGATCTTATCCTCAACCTATTAACCAAGCAATCCATCGATCTCTTCTGCCTCACCGAATGCCGGCACTCAGATTCCGACGACCTTTCCATTCGCCGTCTGCTCTCTGCCGGTTGCTCCCTAGTCGAATCCGCCCGCCCCCTCAGCTCATGCCCTTCTAAATCCTCTAATCATGGCGGCATCGTCGCATTCGCGCGTCACCCCGCGTCTCTTCGCAAAATCAATCCCCCTTTCAGTCCTTGCTTCTTTTGGATTGCTCACGTGTCGTTATTCTGACCGGATCACTCTAGATCTCGCAATTGTATACCGTCCTGGTTCATCATCTCCTACAGCCTTATTTTTTACCGAACTCGCTGACCACATTTCTCATTGTTCTTTGTCCTCAATCCCTTCAATCGTTCTAGGCGACTTCAATATCGGCCTAGACCGCCCCTCTTCCACAGATACCATCCGCTTCATCAACATTCTATACAACTACAATTACAATCTATTCTCAACTGCCCCCACACATATACTTGGTGGGGCACTCGACATCATCGCTGTCCCCGATCATTTTGCTGCCTACACCTCACTGTCCATCTCTGATCCTGGTCTATATGATCACTTTCTTATCACTCTTGATCTCACTCGCAACCACACCCCTCCTCACACACCTACAATCCTACGTTGCCCTTGGAGAAATCTTGACCTCTCCTTTCTCCGCTCTGCCTTACTCAAATCGTCTCCATCATTACCCACAATAACATATTCATCTCCTCAAGATCTCGCCTTTCTTGTCGACTCTGAACTCTCATCAAATCTCGATATTCTCATGCCCTTCAAGTCTCACCCACACCGTCGCTTGCACCGTGCCCCATGGTTGGACATCCAATGTCTACTCTCAAAGCGTCGACTCCGCCATGCTTTTCGAGTCTATCACCGCTCTCTCAGACGCGATTTCCGCTCGATCACTCCGTCTTTCCGTGATTCCTATCTTGCTCTTCGCCTGTCTCATCTCAACCTACTACGTACCATATGGAACTCCTTCTGGCAGCATAAAATCATCACTTCATTCAACTCTAAGACTCTCTGGCATACTTTTAACTCAATCCTTGCTCGCTCCTCTACGCCGTGCAACATCAATGCTAATGATTATTCGTCATTTCTCCAGACTAAAGTATCCACGCTGCTCTCTCACTCCCCGGTCTCCATCCTATTTCACTCTGCCCAGTCTACTCTCATCCTTCCGGAACTCTTTCATCTTCTCCCTGTCTCACCTACAGAAGTATCATCTGTCCTCATGTCCTTGCCCAACAAAACCTCACCTGCCGATCCCCTGCCTACCCACATATTAAAATCTATATGATCATCGATATCCCCATTTCTCACAACCTTGTTAAACTCGTCCATCCGCAGTCGTATCTACCCTTCACACTGGAATTCTGAAATCGTTCGTCCCCTCTTTAAGAAACAATCGCTTGACCCCTCCCTTCCTTCTAGCTATCGCCCCATTTCACTACTTCCTACTCTTTCTAAGCTCTTCGAACGCCTCATATTTATACAAATCAACGCTTATCTCTCCTCATCCAATCTGTACCCTCCATTCCAATCCGCTTTCCGCTCTAATCACTCGACAGAAATCGCATGCATAAAAGTGTACAACGACTTACTCATTTCTCGAGACAAGGCTCTATATAGTGTTCTCATCTCCTCGACCTCTCCTCCGCATTCGACATTGTCGACCACTCCGTCCTCCTTTCTCGCCTTCGTTATGATTACGTCTTTTCTTCCTCCTCCGTAGCATGGTTCGCCTCATATTTAGCCGACCGTTCCTTTCGCGTCTGTTCTAATTCATCATCTTCCCCTCCCTACTTTTTGCGGAGTCCCACAAGGTTCATTCCTAGGTCCCCTGCTTTTCTCTCTTCTGCTTGGCGATCTCTCTCCGTTTATCAAACCTTACTTCTTTAATGTCATGCAATACGCCGATGACATCCTCATATTTGCTCATGCACTCGCACATCGCATACACGATATCGGCATTTCTGCCTCCAACTGTCTTTCTTCTATCTACAAACGTATCTCCAATGGATGCTCCCCCGTAAACCAAACATATCTCCTCCCACTGTATATTTTGCATCATCGATCATCCCTATAGTCCACAATCTCACTTTCTTAGGCTTCCATTTCGATGATCACCTTTCCCTTAAACCCTTCGTCCGTAACAAAGTCCACTCATCTAACTTAATTTTCCGTGACATCCTCCGTATCCGCCCCCTTATCGACTTCCGTTGTTGTATCTCTCTTCTTTCATCGCTTCTTTTCTCTAAAATCGATTACTGCCTTAGCCTTTTCGTCAATTCTCCAAAATCCATCATCCTACCCCTACAACGAATAATCAACACCGCCGTTCGAGTGCTCTTTCGTCTCCGTCGCTTCGACCACACATCCACATATTTTGTCCAACTCTCCTGGCCCACCATCCACATCCGCATCAAACTCCGCCTTCTTCTCGTTACTTTTCGTCTCATCGCTGTCGGCTCACCATCGTTCATCAACCTTCCTTTCTTAGACGATACTCGTCCCACCTCGCTATCGCTTCGTTCCTGTCATACCATCTTACTCCACGTTCCTAATTACTCCAACAACTACGGTCTACTATCCTTCCTCGTCGCCGCCTCACTCGCCTGGAATCAACTCCCTCTCGACGTCCGCCGCGCTTTCTCCTTTATCACATTCAAACACCTCCTCCGTTCACACCTTCTCGACACCTGATTCACAGTCTTGTTTTATTGTGGTCATGTAAGCGTGCGCTGGCACGCATTTGCCACGCTAAAATATATCCTTTTTTTTAAATTAAGTTAGATGAGCGGACCTTGTCACGGACGAAGGGTTTAAGGGAAAGGTGATCATCGAAATGGAAGCCGAAGAAAGTGAGATTGTGAACTATGGGGATGATCGATGAGCCAAAATATACAGTGGGAGTAGATATGTTTGGTTTACGTGGTTGGATACACATTATTTTAGACTTGTCGGGTTTAGAACGAGATGGAGATTGAAGAGACGTTTGTCGATAGAAGAAAGGCAGTTGGAGGCAGAAATGCCGATATCGTGTATGCGATGTGCGGGTGCATGATCATAGATGAGGATGTTATCGGCGTATTGCATGACGTTAAAGGAGTAAGGTTTGATAGACGGAGAGAGATCGTCAAGCAGAAGAGAGAAAAGCAGGAGACCTAGGACTGAACCTTGTGGGACCCCGCAAAAAATAGAGATGGGAGGGGAGGATTATGAATTAGAACAGACGCGAAAGGAACGGTCGGATAGATATTAGGCGAACCAATGCTACGGAGGAGGAAGACAAACCTTAATCATAACGAAGGCGAGAAGGGAGGACGGAGTGGTCGACAATGTCGAATGCGGAGGAGAGGTCGAGGGAGATGAGAACACTATATAGAGCCTTGTCTCGAGAAATGAGTAGGTCGTTGTACACTTTTATGCATGCGGTTTCTTTCGAGTGATTAGAGCGGAAAGCGGATTGGAATGGAGGGTACAGATTGGATGTGGAAAGATAAGCGTTGATTTGTATTAAGATGAGGCGTTCGAAGAGCTTAGAAAGAGTAGGGAGTAGTGAAATGGGGCGATAGCAAGAAGGAAGGGAAGGGTCGAGCGATTGTTTCTTAAAGACGGGGCGAACGATTGCGGATTTCCAGTTTAAAGGGAATATACGAGTGCGGATGGACGACTTAAACAAGGTTGTGAGAAAAGTAGATGTCGATTATCATATGGATATTAGTATGTGAGTACGCAGGGGATTGGCAGGTGAGGTTTTGTTGGGCAGGACATGAGGATAGATGATAGTTCTGTAGGTGAGACAGGGAGAAGATGAAAGAGTTCCTGAAGGATGATGGTAGACTGGGCAGAGTAGGATATGATAGAGACCGGGGTGTGAGAGAGCAGCGTGGATACTTTAATCTGGCGAAATGACGACTCGTCATTGGCATTGATGTTGCACTGCGAAGAGGAGCGAGCAAGGATTGAGTTAAAAGTATGCCGGAGAGTCTTAGAGTTGAATGAAGTGATGATTTTATGCTGCCAGAAGGAGTTGCATTTGGTACGTGGTAGGTTGAAATGAGCCCGGCGAAGAGCAAGATAGGAATTACGGAAAGACGGAGTGATCGTGGAAATCACATCTGAGAGAGCGGTGATGGACTTGAAAAGCATGGTGGAGTCGATGCTTTGAGATTAGGCATTGGATGTCAAACCGTGGGGCACGGTGCAAGCGACAGTGTGGGTGAGACTTGAAGGGCAAGAGAATATCGAGATTGGATGTAAGTTCAGAGTCTTAAAGAATGACAAGATCGGGAGGATGAACAGATGTTATTGTTGAAGGAGATAGAGACTATTTGTGTTAGGCAGAGCGGAGAACGGGGATGACAATATTTCTCCAAGAGCGACGTACGATGGAAGGTGTGTGAAGCGGGGAGTGGTTGGAAGTGAGATCAAGGGTGATAAGAAAGTGATCGGATAGACCAGGGTTATAGATGGACAGTGATGTGTAGGCAGCAAAATGATCGGGGACAGCGATGATGTCGAGTCCCCCTCCAAATATATATGTGGGGGCATTGAAGCAGAACTGATATTTTTCTTGACTGAACGTTCTGTAAAATAAGTTTAAACATAAAATGAAAATTAGAATTGAAATCTATATGTTACGACAATATTAGAAACATAATGGAAACAGAATGCAATTGTAAAAGTCTTAGTTTTGATAAAATAAATGAACATATATGTACCCATAATCTAGAATTAATTGAAAATTGTGAATTAAGAAAGCTGCTATCAAAAGGGTATAAATATAGATAAAATAATAACAATAGAAATAAAATTTACAATTCGTTATATAATGACTTAAATGCTCTGGCTTTCCACATTGACAAACGTCTCTCGAGGTTTTTTCCTAGAACTGATATTTTTCTTGACTGAACGTTCTGTAGATTAAGTTGAAACATAACTGTTAATACCTTCAACGATGGATCGTCACCGTATGCGAATGATGAGAAGTGCTCAATTAGATTTGCGATCATCTCAATAAATTCATGACTTGCATTACACTTAGGCAACATAAATAAATTTGGATTCCAAGTAATAACCTCTTCATAAAAAGCATGCAACTTTATTGTGTAATCAGTGAACAATTTATTGCAACTATTCGAGTCATAATTAGTCGCACTTTATTTAGTGTTATTTAACGACAAGTCTTGAACTATAACTGTATCAATATTCTTCGATCGATTTTGGCATTTTAAAGCACGACAGCTTAAGCATACCGTCTTTGCTTTGGCGCATCGGCAACTCTTGCACACAGCGGCTGGACCATTGCATGTGCAGCATAAGTTTTCATTTGCCGGACGTCCACGAGTCATTTTTTGACCATAGACAATTTTCGAGCTTATTATGTTATGGAGCTGAGCTTACTGATGTCTTTAATGTTACATCGTCGTCGTCCGATTTTCAGTAGTAATCAGTGTAAGTAGTTAGTTGACGTGCACAGGTTAATAACAATAATAACAATAATTTATTTAAAGTGGCAAATTCGTGCAAATGCACGCTTACATGACCACTAACAAACAAAAAAAAACATAAAAGTCACAGATAATTAGTTAATTGTTGAAATGGAATTGGATTTGGCGTTTGTAGCACGGCATAGATGTTGATTGGCGGATATGAATAGGTAGTTGATTCCACGAGAGAAGAGCAGCCATAACGAAGGAGCGGAAGCCAAAAGAGGTAGAGTAGTTTGGGACATGTAAAAGAAGTGAACTACTGGAACGGAGAGAACAATACACAGTATGAGAATTGTCGAGAAAATAAAGGTTGAGAAATGAAGGGGTATGAGAAGTTATAAGGCGAAAGGCAATGATAAGAAGACGAATTTGAACACGACAATAAATGGTAGGCCAATCAAGAGAAACAAGATAGTGGGATGTATGATCAAAACGACGAAGACGGAGGAGAACTCGGACGGCAGCGTTGATGATGCGTTGTAAAGGAAGAAGAGTGGATTTAGGTGAGTTGGAAAATAGACTAAGACAGTAATCAAGTCTTGAGAAAAGAAGAGAAGATATAAGAGTCATACAAGAAGGGAAATCTATCAATCTACGAACTTGACGGAGATTGCGAAGTGTCAAGGTAGATGAGCGTACTTAATCACGAACAAAAGGTTTAAGTGAAAGTCGGTTGTCGAAATGAAAGCCTAGGAAAACGAGATTATCAACGATAGGAAGAATTGTAGAATTTAATGATACGGAAGGAGGTTCTACGCCGAAGCTTCGAGGTAGGATCCACATAATTTTAGATTTATCAGGATTCAGAGAAAGGCGAAGGGAAGAAAGATGATTGGAAATTGAGACAAGACAGCTGGAAACAGAAACACTAAGATCATGAATACGATAAGCAGGTGCGTGAGCATAGATGAGAATGTCATCAGCATATTGCATAACATGGAAGTTAAATTTATGAGAAATCGAAGACAAGTCACCGAGAAGAAGAGAGAAAAGCATAGGGCCTAATACGGAGCCTTGTGGAACACCGGTCGGGATGGATGAAGGATGGGAGAGAGAAGAGTTAGAATATACGCGAAATGTACGGTTTGATAGATATGAAGAAAACCATGATACAGTGGGTAAAGAGAAGCCATAATCATGACGAAGGCGATGGAGAAGAATCGAGTGATCGACGATGTCAAAAGCAGACGATAGATCAAGAGAAACTATGACACTACATAATTTATGATCGCGCGAGATGAGTAAGTCGTTATAAACTTTAAGACAGGCAATTTCAGTAGAGTGATTAGAGCGAAAAGCGGCTTGGAAGGGAGGAAATAAGTTAGAGGAAAAGAGATATGTATTAACTTGCTTGAGAACGAGACGCTCAAGGAGTTTAGAGAGGGTTGGGAGAAGTCAGATTGGACGGTACGAAGATGGTAGTGAGGAGTCGAGAGATTGCTTTTTGATGAGAGGACGAACAGTGGCGCATTTCCAGATGGAAGGAAATGTACAGCTACGGATGGACGAGTTGAACAATGTGGTTAGGAAGGGTAAGATAAAAGTGCAGATATTTTTAAGTAAGTGAGTGGGAATTGGGTCAGAAGGAGAGGTTTTATTAGGTAATGACAGCAGAACCGAAGAAACTTCATCAGACGAAACGGGAAGAAGGTGGAATAGTTCTGGGAGGGAAGTATTTAAAGATAAGAGTGGGTACAAGGGGGCTATGGGTAGTAGGGAAAGTAAATTAGATAGCTTAGTTTGTAGATAAGAAGAAAATTCATCATGATTTTTTTTACAAGGGGAAGATGATCGTGAAAGAATTGAGTTTAAGATTTTCCAATGAAATTTAGAGTTGGAAGATGACTCGAGTTGATTTCGCCAAAAGAGAGTACGTTTAGTACGTATAAGAATGAGATGTGAACGGCGTTGAGAAAAGTAGGAATCACGAAGATTTGGAGGGGATGAGTCGGGTGAACGTTTAAGAAATCGTTTATACATACGAAAA
This sequence comes from Pomphorhynchus laevis, assembly GCA_012934845.2. Lineage (NCBI taxonomy): Eukaryota > Metazoa > Acanthocephala > Palaeacanthocephala > Echinorhynchida > Pomphorhynchidae > Pomphorhynchus > Pomphorhynchus laevis. Next base: position 132,461 of record WNNJ02002393.1, read on the forward strand.
GAGTGACGGAGTCGACGCTTAGAAAGACTACAGTCAGAATCGAATCAGGGAGCAAGGCGCAAGCGCAGAGAGCGTCGGAATCGACTAGGCAGAAGTTTATTGTTATAATTATATTAAGTTTATTATAATTATATTAAATACGTAGACTCAGTTAGCTGATTTAATTACAACAATTATCATGACAGCTCCTAATCTTCAATTAATATCAGTTTTCACATAATCATCATACGGAAGAGAAAAGCCGATAGCTAGAGTTTTAGCGATTTTTGTAAATCGTCATTTACATTCTCTGATTACGTCCTCACCTGTGATCTTAGCGAATCTAATGTATTGACTATCTACATGACGATCAAGTGGACCATGTAATAATTCATCGACGTCTATGCCTGTAGCATTTGGATGTAGTTCTTTTAATTCTTTTAACCTATCGATATTCTCTGCATTATCGAATCTATCTATCGATATTCTCTGCATTACCGAATCCTGGCATTGTAACTCCGACGATCTTGCCATTCGTCGTCTATGTCGCTCTGGTTGTTCTTTAGTTGAATCAGCTCGTCCAATTTCTCTCATACATCTACTGCTTCTAACCATAGCGGTATTGTTGCCATTGCTCGTCACCTATTGTCTTTACGTAAAATTAACGTTAACATCCGTTACACATCGTTCGAATTACTCATATGCAGATTATTAACTACTTTCCCTCTGGAACTTGTGATTGTATACCGTCCAGGTTCAGTTGCCCCTTCACGTATCTTCTTTAACGACCTTGCAGATCTTATGTCTCACTGTTCATTGTCTTATACTGCTTCTTTTGTTCTCGGTGACTTTAACATTCGTCTTGATCGCCCGTCTGACTCTGACTCTATCACTTTAACTAATCTTTTTTCTGATTTTAACTATAAATTACTTTCAACAAGCCCAACTCATATTCTCGGCGGTGTTTTTATTAATTCAATTTTATCCATATATTTATATTTATTTGATGGTTTAATTTTTGTTAGATAGGCGTTATAATTATTATAACATATATATTTATATCTTTTTCCGAATATAAGATTAATTAATTTTACTAACGCTTCTTTAATAAAAAGAAGTTTGAGATAAAATAACATACAATTTTTCCTGTCAGTTCCGCTCGCGTATTGATATAGCTCGCGTATTTGATATATTTGGTTTCTGATAAACATACACAAATTACAATTATATACTTCTGACCTTATATTACAACTGACCGCTTTGGTGTTTACGAAAATATTAATCTAATATACATACAACGAGGAGAATAAAATCACGAATCAAACGACTATATACAAATGGGTCGGAAAAAACAAAAGTCTCAAGTTCCCAACCATGTTGCGTCCAACACCGATGTTAGAGATGTTTCCAATGGATCTGAACAACAAGTCCTTTGCTCAAACAATGATTGTCACACGTGGGTAAGTATTTGGACTTCTGAATCCCAGGCATCTTGCCTTGCAGACAACGAATTCTACTGTGGCTACTGTTCGGCTAAGATGATAAATACGATGAAGAGTGAAATAGAGAGTCTCAAGACAAATATATTGAAACTATCTGGCAATGCAGCGATGTCCACACATGCCTCTTCGTATTGTAATAAGTCTCAACCTCGATGCCCAATTCTCCCGCATTCGATTGCCTCTAAGAATGCCAAATCTCCCATCTCTTCTACAGGTATTACTATACATCCTTCAATTTTGCCCAATCAATCAGCTCAATCTTCTGATGTTACCGTTATTGACCATTTGCAACCCAGTATTTCTTTTGTCGTATCAGATAAATCACCTTACATTTCTACCCCTCATTGCGTTTCTACGTCATCATCAGATAATCCATTATCAGATAATCTGAAGGAGCCGCAAATTGTATCGCAGCAAGATGGATTTTGTCAAGTTTATGATAAATCTACCGATACAGTGACGGAGCCGCAAATTGTTACAACTAATGTATGTTCACTCCCCGACACCCCACGTCCCGTCCTTCCTGTCTCGTTTCTCAATAACTTGCATCCATCAATCAAAATCACCTCCACCAGCCTCCACTATCCTTCCACTCATAACCTTTCCTCACATCGCTTGCCACCCGCTTTATTATCATTATCCTCTATGTCTCCCGTCGTCAAACCAAATCCCTCCAAATCATCAACTGCCAGCTCTTCTATCGTGATCTCACCTACTCACGTCAGTCGTCCTCCTTTACGGAAGCGCTTTGCTTCTCGCGATCGTTGCGTCATTGTTACTAATATCACGCCTTCTAACTCCTTATCTCCACAAGCACGTCTGGACCACGATGTTTCCGCCTTCAGATCCATCCTCTCGTCTATTGTTCCTGCGGATAAACCATCCTTTTTCAAGGACATTTCTCCAGTCGCATTCATCCGTCTAAACAAATCTTCTCAATCTAATCCTTCCCAGCCCCCTCTCCTAAAAATTGTTTTCAAGCATCGATCTCACGCGTCTTCTGTCATCTCTCAACGATTCAAACTCATGTAATCTTCAACCACTCGAATTTTCCACGATCGCGCCCCTTCCGAAATCGTTCAAATCTCTTTAGCCCGCATCGAAAAACGTCGTCGCGAGGAAAACGGCGAAACTTCACTCGCCATCCGAAACATAGACGGAAATTTTCAAATTGTCCACACCCGTCCAAAAATTCGATGACGCTCCATCTCTCCTATGTGTCTTCTCCACTAGTCTCTTTCGCCACAGCACACGGTTTCCGCCTCGGTCTCCTCAACACTAGATCTATTCTCAATAAATCCGATCTTATCCTCAACCTATTCACCAAGCAATCCATCGATCTCTTCTGCCTCACCGAATCCTGGCACTCAGATTCCGACGACCTCTCCATTCGCCGTCTGCTCTCTGCCGGTTGCTCCCTAGTCGAATCCGCCCGCCCCCTCAGCTCATGCCCTTCTAAATCCTCTAATCATGGCGGCATCGTCGCATTCGCGCGTCACCCAGCGTCTCTTCGCAAAATCAATCCCCCTTTCAGTCCTTGCTCTTTTGAATTGCTCACTTGTCGTTATTCTAACCCGATCACTCTAGATCTCGCCATTGTATACCGTCCTGGTTCATCATCTCCTACAGCCTTATTTTTTACCGAACTCGCTGACCACATTTCTCATTGTTCTTTGTCCTCAATCCCTTCAATCGTTCTAGGCGACTTCAATATCGGCCTAGACCGCCCCTCTTCCACAGATACCATCCGCTTCATCAACATTCTATACAACTACAATTACAATCTATTCTCAACTGCCCCCACACATATACTTGGTGGGGCACTCGACATCATCGCTGTCCCCGATCATTTTGCTGCCTACACCTCACTGTCCATCTCTGATCCTGGTCTATATGATCACTTTCTTATCACTCTTGATCTCACTCGCAACCACACCCCTCCTCACACACCTACAATCCTACGTTGCCCTTGGAGAAATCTTGACCTCTCCTTTCTCCGCTCTGCCTTACTCAAATCGTCTCCATCATTACCCACAATAACATATTCATCTCCTCAAGATCTCGCCTTTCTTGTCGACTCTGAACTCTCATCAAATCTCGATATTCTCATGCCCTTCAAGTCTCACCCACACCGTCGCTTGCACCGTGCCCCATGGTTGGACATCCAATGTCTACTCTCAAAGCGTCGACTCCGCCATGCTTTTCGAGTCTATCACCGCTCTCTCAGACGCGATTTCCGCTCGATCACTCCGTCTTTCCGTGATTCATATCTTGCTCTTCGCCGGTCTCATCTCAACCTACTACGTACCAAATGCAACTCCTTCTGGCAGCATAAAATCATCACTTCATTCAACTCTAAGACTCTCTGGCATACTTTTAACTCAATCCTGGCTCGTTCCTCTACGCCTTGCAACATCAATGCTAATGATTATTCGTCATTTCTCCAGACTAAAGTATCCACGCTGCTCTCTCACACCCCGGTCTCCATCCTATCCCACTCTGCCCAGTCTACTCTCATCCTTCCCGAACCCTTTCATCTTTTCCCTGTATCACCTACAGAAGTATCATCTGTCCTCATGTCCTTGCCCAACAAAACCTCACCTGCCGATCCCCTGCCTACCCACATATTAAAATCTATATGCTCATCGATATCCCAATTTCTCACAACCATGTTTAACTCGTCCATCCGCTGTCGTATATTCCCTTCACACTGGAAATCCGCAATTGTTCGTCCCCTCCTTAATAAACAATCGCTCGACCCCTCCCTTCCTTCTAGCTATCGCCCCATTTCACTACTCCCTACTCTTTCTAAGCTCTTAGAACGCCTCATCTTAATACAAATCAACGCTTATCTCTCCTCATCCAATCTGTACCCTCCTTTCCAATCCGCTTTCCGCTCTAATCACTCGACAGAAATCGCATGCATAAAAGTGTACAACGACTTACTCATTTCTCGAGACAAGGCTCTATATAGTGTTCTCATCTCCCTGGACCTCTCCTCCGCATTCGACATTGTCGACCACTCCGTCCTCCTTTCTCGCCTTCGTTATGATTACGGCTTTTCTTCCTCCTCCGTAGCTTTGTTCGCCTCATATCTATCCGACCGTTCCTTTCGCGTCTGTTCTAATTCATCATCCTCCCCCCATCCCTATTTTTTGCGGGGTTCCACAAGGTTCAGTCCTAGGTCCCCTGCTTTTCTCTCTTTTGCTTGGCGATCTCTCTCCATTTATCAAACCTTACTCATTTAACGTCATGCAATACGCCGATGACATTCTAATCTATGCTCATGCACCCGCACATCGCATACACGACATCGCCATTTCTGCCTCCAACTGTCTCTCTTCTATCTACAAGCGTCTCTCCAATCTCCATCTCGTTCTAAACGCCGAAAAGTCCAAAATAATGTGGATCCTTCCCCGTAAACCAAGCATATCTCCTCCCATTGTATCTTTTGCCTCATCGATCATCCCTGTAGTCCACAATCTCACTTTCTTAGGCTTCCATTTCGATGATCACCTTTCCCTTAAACCCTTCGTCCGTGACAAGGTCCGCTCGTCTAACTTAATTCTTCGTGACATCCGCCGTATCCGCCCCCTTATCGACTTCCGTTCTTGTATGTCTCTTCTTTCATCGCTTCTTTTCCCTAAAATCGATTACTGCCTTAGCCTTTTCGCCAATTCTCCAAAATCCATCATCCTACCCCTACAACGAATAATCAACACCGCAGTTCGAGTGCTCTTTCGCCTCCGTCGCTTCGACCACACATCCACATATTTTGCCCAACTCTCCTGGCCCACCATCCACATCCGCATCAAACTCCGCCTTCTTCTCATTACTTTTCGTCTCATCGCTGTCGGCTCCCCATCGTTCATCAACCTTCCTTTCTTAGACGATACTCGCCCCACCTCGCTATCGCTTCGTTCCTGTCATACCCTCTTACTCCACGTTCCTAATTACTCCAACAACTACGGTCTCCGATCCTTCCTCGTCGCCGCCTCACTCGCCTGGAATCAACTCCCTCTCGTCGTCCGCCGCGCTTTCTCCTTTATCACATTCAAACACCTCCTCCGTTCACACCTTCTCGACGCCTGATTCACAGTTTTGTTTTTGTTGTGGTCATGTAAGCGTGAGCTGGCACGCATTTGCCACGTTAAAATAAATCTTTTTTTTTAATATCTACTTAATCTAGATATGTATAAAGCGTACTAAAATCGTATGTTTTGAAAATTTATTCCTTTTGTCTGTTCTAAAAATTCTTTTGTAGAATTAATACTGAAATAGTGTTTTATACCAGTATTAATTTCGATTACCTTGCAATATTTTTTAAAGTGGGCTTTAATTACTTTAAGTATTTTATTCATATAGACAGAAAGTGGTTTTAATGTACATTTAAACGCACTACATATGAACCTAGGTTTTATTGGATTTTTATGTAATTTTGGATTCCAATATAATATAGGTATAGTTTTATTATCAAATTCAACCTTTATACCCTTTTTATCCATTATAGAACAGTGACTTGTAATAATTGTTTCTAAACTCAACTCACAACGTTAATATGTTGGATTTACATTTAAATTATTAGAATTAACCTCTTTCATTAGTATATCATAATAAAGCTTTTTGCATATGAAGACAAAGTTATTACTAGCTTTATCAATAGTTGTTATTATATAGTTATCCTTTAATTTAGTAAGTTCTTTATACATATCTTTATTAATTTTATCTTTCCTTTTATAATTGTTTGTTATTTTCATTTTATTTTTAATTTTATCAAATGTATAATCTTTCCAAATTTTTATCTTAGATATATTCGAGCTTTCACTATTAATCAGCTTACTAAAGTAATCATTTAAGTTATTATATAATGATAAAAGGAATGGGAAAAATAGAGTTAAAAATATTAAAGCGATATGTATATAAATGACAATTAGAAATATTAAAACAACTTTTAATTGATAATAAGCTAAAAGATCTTTATGTAAATATAAGAAGTTTTTCTAAAGATATCATATGTTCAATAAATCAAAAATTAATTAACGACTATGATAAGCTAAGTTGTATAATAGACAGTTATTGTAATACAAAATACTATAATCGTACAATAAATGTTAATAATAACAATAGAAAATATACATTAACCATAAACTTCATTAATAAATGTATAGATAACATAAATATAGCCGGACTTTAAATAATTCAAAAAGTAAAGAAATAACAGGGTCAGATTTAAGTAAATATATTCCTAAAATAAGGTATAAACTCCTACCACCATTAGGACGAAAAATTTGTAATTATAATAAAGAATTAAAATCAATTTGTAACGATAATATTAGAAACATAATGGAAACAGAATGCAATTGTAAAAGTCTTAGTTTTGATAAAATAAATAAACATATATGTACCCATAATCTAGAATAAATTGAAAATTGTGAATTAAGAAAGCTGCTATCAAAAGGGTATAAATATAGATTAAATAATAACAACGACAAAAATAAAATATACAATTCG